>JBBPKC010000088.1:0-61490 GCA_038089055.1 Tylopilus aff. balloui | reverse complement strand
ATCTTGTCATCAAGTTCCTGCGTTCGCACTGATCCGTGTGACGCCGTCTCGGCTGTCTATGGTCAACCTGACAGTTCGTGGCCCGTGGAATATGCGCTAGATCCATCTGCACTCCGTATCCCACGGCGGCCAAGTATGGAACCATATAGTCAAGACACAAGTCACAGGAAACGGATCGACGAACATCCAAACGAGTCTAAAGCAGGCAGTACCTGATAAGCATCCTCCGATGAACTCCGCACTGGATCGATTTCAAGCGAGTACGGTGTGTCGATGTACATGTATGGCTTTGCATGCACACGAGGCACCGAGCGTCCGAGGAGTAGATTCCTGACGACGCTGTGCAAGACCACACGCTATTGGCGCGCTTGCTGGCTCCTTGTGTGGGGGATGTGCCTGCGCTTGGTTCCGGGGATCGGGATAAAGGACCGTTCGAGGCTCTTTGGAGCAGGCTACGCGGACGGGCAATGTGTACGCCCAGGAGACATTCCCCCTGGCGTTCCAGCGGACCAAAACATTTCGCGTCGCACGGGGCACGCGCGCCGTGTTGTAGGTGACGATAGAGAGATGGGCGCTTGACCCGGTGCGCATTAGCCCCGCAGCCTACATTGCAGGCCCACGCATTTGCTGTGCGGTCGAGTGCACAGAACGCCAAAAGGACGGCGTCTCCGGCGAACCAGATATACCTGAATCCTGAATCCCCGATCGACGGGTGCGAGGGGGAGGGTACCCGCCGACTAGTGGAGCTCGTGGGTGCAGGGGCAATACGGCGGCCAAAGAGGCGGATAATGGATGAACGACCTCATGTTGTGAGCGACGAGCTTACGAATAGACTCGTTGAGTTTTTGGGATCCACAGAAACATCCTGCATCGCAAATGGAAGGAGAGCGCATCGTGGATCGTTCCAAGGGATGGTTATCACCTAGACAAGAACGGGAGCGTGCTGATGAGTCGGGTGAACGAGCGGCGACGGCACGGCATCACTTGAGTTGACCAAGCTTGATAGCGGCGCAAACGGCCAGAAGCAGGTACAACGAGAGCTGCAACGGGTTATGTGGCCTCGTGGCTGCTGCGCAGTGCCAAGGCGTAAACTATATGAAGTGTGGGGCTCAGGTGGAGCTGCCGCTTATGATCCCACAGGGAACGTGTCGGCTGGACAGTGTGTCCTATCGTCGTCAGGGCGGTGAGGGAATGGGATGGGAAATTAGAGCTGCTTACATGTAAATGGGATAGCGATAAGGGTATCGTCCGGATGGGTACGGGTGGAAAGACTTTGATGAGGGAAGGAGAGAAGCGCCGGGAAGGGGAGGTATGCAGCAGGTACTTGGCCCATATGGACACGGCACGTACCGCAAATATACCGAGCGAATCCACCATCGCATTCTAGATGCAGGCACCCCCTCCCGATATGTGCAAGGAGGTCTGAAAGCTGAGAACGATTGTTTATAAAAGCAAAAGGAACGGCAGACGGCAACGTTATCATCATCCCTTGGCTCCAAGGCCAGCCTGGGGATTCCGGTTGACAGAAGGAACCCATTCGAATCGAATTTATGCAACGTTCGTCTTGCCAGCCGACGCACCTGAGCGGTTGTAATACCCTCGGTCGGCGACCCAGCTACCCGCTCACTCACCGTAGACAGTCTCCCTGGTGTCCCGTGTCGCCGCCGTCGCCCCTCTCGCGCTATAGTTTCACTACGGAACGTAGTAGATCTGTTTGCGAGCTCATCCCGGAGGAAGCACAGAGCCTGAGTTCGGGCGTGCCCGCGACGTCGCTAGACAACCTTCATATCGATCTCAGCTTAGAGTTTCTTAAGCGTCACCACAGACCGAAAACCACCCCCAAGCGTGCATTTTCTGACACTCAAATACTCTCCACAAACACGACTCAACCCGTTCATATACCACATTCCCCGTGCGTATCCCCTCCATCATCGCCCCATCCTCGCTCACCTCCCTCCAGCACGATGGCTTCCCTGGTTCCACGCACCGACATCCTCAACGCCCGCGTCCGCGGCAGCAGCCACATCGATTTCAAGACCGCCACCACCGGCGTCGCTGCCAAGGCCATGCGCAATGAGATCAGTCGTCTCGTCGGCACCGTCGACGATCTCCCCACCAAAAAGGTATGTCCCGTCCACCCTCCCCATCGCCCACCCGCTGATCCCAGCATCGCAGGCGTTCGACACCGAGATGCAGGCCTTCTTCTACCTCTTCACGCGGTATCTTTCGGAGCGTGCAAAGAGCGTGGATCTGTCAGTAAACTTCCTTTTTCGCTCTACACCTCTAGTTCCCCGTGCTCACGACCTTTTTTTAGTGACTGGGATCGCATCAAATCTCCTGCAGAGGACCAGATCGTCCACTACGATACATTGGTTGCACCCAAAGATCATGCCAACTTGAACAAGCTTGCCGTCCTCAAGGTCAATGGTGGTCTCGGTACATCCATGGGTATGCACACTCCCAGATCAATTTAGATCGTCCTCATCTCCCTCCGACTGCTAGGCATGACCGGCGCAAAAAGTGCCCTCGAGGTCAAGGATGACATGACCTTCCTCGATCTCACCGTCCGTCAGATCGAACACCTCAATACTACCAGGAGCGTCGATGTCCCGCTCATCCTCATGACCTCGTTCAACACTCACGAAGACACTTTGCGTATCATCAAAAAGTATGTCAACCAACAAGTTCGCATCACAACATTCAACCAGTCGCGGTACCCCCGCATCTTCAAGGAGACCCTCCTTCCCTGCCCCAAGCGCGCAGACGATGACAAGAAGCATTGGTACCCTCCTGGCCATGGTGACGTCTACAATGCACTTTTCCACTCTGGTGTGCTGGACCAGCTCCTCGCCGAAGGCAAGGAGTACCTCTTCGTGTCCAACTCTGACAACTTGGGTGCCGTGTGGGTTTTGTCATCGGTCTCTGTCCCTCGTTCTTGCTCACTTGTGGATTTTAGTGTCGACGACAAGATACTGCGGCACATGATTGAGACCAACGCCGAGTTCTTGATGGAAGTCACTGACAAGACCAAGGCTGACATCAAGGGTGGAACCCTCATCGACTACGAAGGCTCTGTTCGTCTCCTCGAAATTGCTCAAGTTCCTTCGGAGCACGTCGAGGACTTCAAGTCGGTCCGCAAGTTCAAGATCTTCAACACCAACAACCTCTGGATCAACCTCAAGGGTGAGCATTTCGGGCTTCCATTCACTACATAGTAATTGATCTTGTCGCAGCCCTGAAGAGGATTATGGAGACTGAGGGCATGGAACTCGAGATCATCATTAATCCCAAGACCAACGATGATGGTCAGGCTGTCATTCAGGTATGTATCGGTGAGCGATGGGCGTGTGTTCGCTAATGAACTGGGAACATAGCTCGAGACTGCCGCCGGTGCCGCCATCAAGCACTTCAAGAACGGTCACGGTATCAATGTCCCTCGTTCTCGTTTCCTTCCTGTCAAGTCGTGTTCAGACTTGCTCCTCATCAAGAGTGACATCTACTCTCTGCAACACGGTCGACTCGTCTTGAACCCAAGCCGGATGTTCGAAACAACCCCTGTCATCAAGCTTGGTGACCACTTTAAGAAGATCCAGCAGTTCCAGAAGCGGTTCAAGAAGATCCCCAAGATCATCGAGCTCGACCATCTTACGGTCACTGGAGATGTCTACTTTGGAAGGAACGTCACACTGAGGGGAACTGTTATCGTTGTAGCTAACGAGGGCCAGCGGATTGATATCCCTGACGGCTGCATTTTGGAGAACCGTGCGTACTCTGTGCCCGCCCGACCTTTGTCGTCGTTAATCCAGACGATTTAGGTCTGTTATCTGGAAACCTTAACATGATCGTGTGTCTCTCTTCCGTCTCACTATTTTGTGTCGAGCTGACGTTTTCCCTTAGGAACTATGAGCGATCACAACTCTACAAGAGCTTTGATAACATTTCTAGGGATTGAATCCCTCAACGCTTGGTTTTCTCTGTGACGAGTCTCTTTGCATCGGGTTGCGGACTGTCAGACGCCTTTCATAGAGCAATGTTGACAAAATCTCCATTCCTCTTTTCCAAGATAGCGGTAAGATAGTGGGGGATGTCTATAAACGTCTCGCTCGAATATCTCGCTGGTTCGTTGGCTTGGACATACACATCTATTCCAATGGTTAATGTAACTCAAAACATATGGCTGCCGCGACGTAGCTATCTCACACTCGAAAGGAATAGTCGGAGTAAGGGGTAGGACTAACCAAGAAACCGGTAGCGATCGCTACGAACTATGCTTCGAGAGTAGCGTTGAGCACTTTAACCGCGACCCGAAACTATTGCCGGAAGGTCAGTCCCGGGATGACCCGGAGATGAACATCTAGTGATGCTCCTGATAGGGTCATCCATGCCAATGTCGATGCCAGCACTCCCCGCTGTTCGTCGGGTGCGCATCGCACACTGGATATCGAATTTCATGCAGCGGAGACCCGCTGGTTCGCCGTGCACGGCTGCTGCAAGTCGTGGCAAAGGTGAACCGAGTAGGAGCGTGGGTTCTGGCCGTGACGTTCTCTAGGCGAGCATCGACGTCGCGACGAACGTGTTTGAACGAACTGCAGGCTCCGAGGATTAAGGCGACAGATGGCGGCCAAGAGGGAGACGACAGCTGTTGACAAGGGGCAGTGATTTGTGCTTACAAGCAGTTTGTCCGGGGAAAGTGGCCCGCGAAGCGTAGACCAAGGACAGTGGATGTCGCCATCCGGGTCGTGGATAAGGGGTGCGTTTCTCGTCTGGCTCGACACGGATGGGAACCGAATCAACGTGGAGATGCGAGACGGATGCACAAAAGCACGGGGATTCTGAATATAGTGTAGGTCCTGAGGCCTGAAAGTTTTGCCAGCGGTAGATGTGACGGGAGAAGGGGAGGATGCGCGTCGGTGAAAAGTGAGTCAGAGGAGAGCGGAATGTACACAGTGGCAAATAGGAAAACCAAGTGTATTTGTTCGTTGTTGGTCGACCACGTTCACCCATGCCTGATAGCAACCCCTCCGAATATCCTGTCAGAGTTGTTTATCATGCTGGCGATAGAACGTTCGCCAGATTGTTTAATGGTACTCTCGGTCTCCTTGCCACGATTCCCTACGCGCTCATGCTCTACACATAGAACGTTCCCTCGATGAAGTAAAAGATGTTGTCCGGCGGAAACTTGGCCTAGGATCACAAACCGATGTGTCGCTCAAGCAAATGGGCCATGATGCGCTTCTCGATCTTGAAGACGGTATGTTAGACACTGAATAGGGTTGGGAGCAACACTCAAACAAGCTCTGTTCGCCAACAGACGACGATTTTCAGGCGTTTCGCGTCCTTTTGAGTTCTTCCGTGTCTGTGGACATCAAAGTCACTGTAGGCGGGTCTCTGGGCTCCACTGTACCGCCTCCGGTTTCACGCGTGAGTCGTCACCCACGCTAAATTTTATTAACGTTTTCAAGCGGCAATCGTCACAGGGACCTGTAACGCACTCGTCGCGAAGCGAGCCAACCACGACGACCTCGTCAGCGTTGCCTTCTGGCGTTGTATCACCTGGCAAACTCGGTGTGCGTCCTGAAGTTGTTCGCACCACCGAAGCTTCTACCACGCCAGCAAAAACATCAGAACTTTCTAAACGAAAGCGCAAAGTGTCATTTGATGGTGCCGCTACCCCGGTTACTGTCGAGTCAACAGGGCAGCACGCGCTGGCGAAGCCTGCCGTGGTTACTCCCGCTGCATCCGCAAAGGTTGCAGGGTCTCCTGCTGCCCCAAAGCTCGTGGCTTCCGAAGAGCCTCCGAAGAAAAGACAAAGGAAGGAGCCGATAAAGACGAAGACAAAGACGACGGATGTTCAAGTCACTGACATCGCTGATAGTCCTACACTGAAAGCTTCTGTATCAAAACCCAAATCGAAGAAATCCACGACTTTGGATCGTGGGAGCAAGGTGAGGCTCTTGTCGCAGGTAAACTTACTTTCTTACGTCTTCATGGTCTTCTAGGCAGAAATAAGTGCGCCAAAGGTCCCTGAGGCATCCGAGCCACTAGTGAAGAGGCAAAGGAGACAGAAAAAGGATGACAGCGCCGCTCAGAAGAGGTCTTCCATCCGTGAGTTCCACTTTGGCCTCGTGTTTTTATTGCAATATGATATTGATGCGATTGGCACAGCCGTCGGCTTACATGGTAATTACCCTAGTTAGTGCTCACCGGGACTCCCTGATTATGTTTCCCGAAGATATAGATGTGGACCCACCGAGCAGTGCGGTGAATGGAGCTCCTCTTCAACTAGGTAAAGTCGATAGTCCGAGGATCAAATATGTACTCATCTTCTCTGTGGAAACACCTTCAGAACTGGGTGTGGAGAGTGATACACCGAAATGTAAGACCCATTCCACTTGATCATGATTTCAATAACACCAAAAAAGCTCGTAGGAGTGGAAGGACAAAGGCACCAAAAGGGACAGCCTGTGCCGGTGAGCAGTCTTCGCTTTCGATGCGTTAGAGACTTATGAATGTTAGTATAGCTATACCTCAGACGAGCGCAAGTGTCAGTGTCCAGTCCGAGGTAGCAGCAGCGATCTTGTCTCTGTCTAACGCAGGTTTCACATTGCCACTTGAACTTCCTACGAAGCGAAAATCTGTAAAGAGAGTCACCAAAAAATCTTCTGGGTCTTCTAAAACTTTGCCTACGGAACCTACGACTGTGTTGGTTGTTCCTGCCAACGAAGTATCGAATGCACCTGCAGAGCACGGTATTGAACAAGAGGCTCTGACTAATGAACTACCGCCACAACGTGCAGATCTGAATGGTCCGTCATGTCCTATATGCTTTGGAACACCCTTCCACATACGCTATTATTGTCCCACTGTTCTGAAAGGACCCGATGCTATTCGCGAACGATTGGAGGAGCTTAAGAGAACGGATACGGGCGACCAACATTCGCTGACCAAACAACTAGAAGATCTCCTTCGTGATCCAGAAGGTTGATATTTTATTCTTTCTGTCTCAAACCTAATATTCAGCCTATGTCAGTCATGTCTATGCCCTCGCTGGATGCTGCGCCGACCGATAATATGCAGTCAGGAAGTGTCTCACCGGACCCCAGAGCCTCTTTCCTCAAGACTCCGAATACTCTCAGCAACTCTCACTTGTCAGAAGTAATAGTGGAAAGCAGGGGTGAGGGAAGTAGCCCAGAAAGCTCTGATGACTTGTCAGAGGGCAGGGTTGAGCACCAAGAATTTTCAGCTTCCCGGAGACAGGAGACACAAGATGACCAGCCTTCACCGTCCGATGGTGACATAGAGGCTATCGTTCGTGGTCCTGCATCAAAGAAGCAGAGCGTACTGCAGCTCCTCGACCGCATTGTTGGGGATGAGGATGGGGACGCCGACGAGGACATAGCAGAACTGGAAGATGACTCAGACAAAGAGACTGGTCGACTGAGGCGCCTGCCATCTGGACGCGTCACTCGTTCTTCCGATTCCGAGAGTGAGGCTGATTCTCGGTCGTCTTTGCCTTTGCGCTTGGCTGAAGACACGTCAAATAACTCCAGGCCTGACGCACACAGCCCCAAAAAATCTGGAAAGGAATCTGCTGGACGCCGAGGGGGTGACGTTGTCATGAGGGATTCTGTTGGGGCCCCTGTTTCCGGGGGACAGGACGATGACGACAGCGAGGAGACGCACGTGGGATTGGCGGACCACATAGTCATCGCTGAATCGACTGGAGAAAAGAATGCCGCCATTGTTGCTGTAGAGCAGTCCACGTTTCCTGTCTCCGGAGCCCCCGCTGCCCAAAATTGTGACGCCCCCCGTGATGAACTACAAGAGTCCACGAATGTAGAAGTCGAACCCACTCCCAATCATGACGACAGCGTGCCAGCAGTTGTTGGGGATACTGCGGCTGACCCGATAGAACCTGCGGATGATTTGGTATCCCCAAATGTGTCGCGTTCGTCAAACGCCGATTCCATCGAAGTACCTTTCGAGGACATCGACTCCGAGTTCCCAAGCGTGGCTTCGTCTACCCCCAAGCCAGGAGTGTCGAGACGGATAAAGAATCGTAGTGGGCGAATTCCAGATGATGAAGCTGACCGTCCTGTGCTTCTCGAACAGTTGGACTTGGAGGTCACAGACAAGCCGACTCCAACTCCACCGAAGGGAAAGTCGCGAAGAAAGGTCACGGAGATGCCTACCAGTCTAGAGCCGACGACAACGCGCAGGAGTGGTCGGGTTAGCTCCCTTTCACCCTCTACAAGCGCCCCCGCGGTTGTCGTGCTGCTGAACCATAGGTCCAAGTCCGGTAAAGCGGTAAAAACGCCAGCGAAGCAGTCTGAGGAACACATTACTCCCACTCCATCGTTGATTCAGTGGGAAACGCTCGCAGAGCCGTCGTCGCCTTCTGTACAGCTAGACCAACCATTGGTTCTCGTGGATGAGTTAATGTCCAGCAGTCCCCATCCAGATGGCAATCTTATCCTTGAACGTCCAAACGGCAAAGGGGAAAGGGGACGAACTCTCAAAGCTGTGGCATCATCTGGTCATGCAGAAAGCTCGCAGAAGAAAGAACGATTGTTCGATCAATCGTCCAGTCAGATACCTTTCCCATATTCTCAGATCCAGATCAATTCGGCGGCGGCGGCTCCGAGTGGGAAAGACGGCGAAGAAACGACGGAATCAGAGGACGAACCAAGGGTGACCAAGAAAAGGATGAAAACGCCTGCTCGGTATCGTCCGTTGTCTCAATTAGCTTCCCAAGCGACGCTGTTTTCTCCCGGTTTGCCGACGCCCATGCCTACCAAAACTTCCGTGAGTAACAGGGAGGTAAAGAGACGTGCTGTCGTCGAGGATACTTCCTCCTCGTCTTCTGATGCGGATGAGGGTGACGGGTTGGAGCACATTCCTCGAGAACGAAGGGCGGGATCTATGTTGGAGGCAAAGAAGAGGAAGGGTCTCTTGTCTGCGATCTAGAGGTCATATGGGTCAATCCATAGTTAGTCTCTTTGCCCATGATCATCACGGACACAGCATTCATCCGTGTTTCCACGTTTTTCGTCTTGTGTACGGCTCAATTTCATGTACAGATGCTAATGTCAATGGCTTGGCAGTGAAGGCCATTAATGTCACGTGGTTGGACAACAAACGTAAACTCTGATTATCAGTATTTGTTGCTATCACTCCTCCATCTCAAATTTTCACCGCTCCCTCAATCTAGCGAAACAGCGCCGCTCTCCGAGCTCTCCGCTCGTTCATGATATTCACACAGAACACCCGCGACGAGTATGTACACCATCTGTTGTCCGTGTTCCGCACTGAATGTCCTGCAGCTACATCTCTGATCTCGTTTTCTCTCTCCTGAGTCTCTGAAAGCCTCCAAAAAAGTTTATAGTTCACTATGATTGCCCGCACTCTCCTCCGTATCCCGTTTTTCGTTCGTGGCTTTGCTACCAATGCTGGTCCAAATACGGCTCTCCCCGCCGTCTTGCACCTCAAGACTGGTCAGTCCTTTCGTGGTCGATCTTTTGGGGCGCCAAAGAGTACATTTGGAGAGACCGTCTTCTCTACTTCGATCACGTCCTGTAAGGGTTGCCTTTCTATAGGCGATCTTTATTGACACCCATCAATAGACACAGAGTCAATGACTGATCCTTCCTATCGGAGTCAGATCCTAGTCTTCACCACACCTCTCATCGGGAATTATGGAGTTCCCAACAATAAGGCCCCCATTGACTCCCAGGATGTGGGTGTCACTATGGAGTCAGAGCGTATACAGTGTAGTGCTGTCGTGGTTGCGGACGTCGCAGAGAAATTTTCTCACCATGCTGCAGTCGAATCCCTTGCTTCGTGGTGTCGCCGCTTTAATGTCCCTGGCATTACTGGCGTGGACACTCGTGAAATCACGCGTTTGTTGCGCGACCATGGAACCACCCTCGGTCGGCTAGCCGTCGGCGCAGATGCCTCGATTCCTGCGCCAACTCCCGAACAATATTGGGACCCTTCTACTGAGAACCTTGTCGACCAAGTTTCTACAAAGGTCCCATACCACCTCAACCCAGATGGGGACGTCCGAATTGCTGTTCTTGACTTTGGTGCCAAGGCCAACATCCTTCGATCGCTCATCCGTCGGAATGCTGCAGTGACCGTACTGCCGTGGAACTTTGATTTCAACTCCATCCGTGACCAGTACCATGGTTTATTCCTTACCAATGGCCCTGGTGACCCAAGGCATTGCATGGATGCGGCTCTGAAGCTCCGCAAGACACTTCATGAGTGGGACAAGCCTGTTTTTGGTATCTGCATGGGCCACCAAGTCATTGGTATGGCCGCCGGTCTGGAAGCATACCGCATGACCTTTGGCAACCGTGGACACAACCAACCCGTCCTCGCTTTGGCTTCCTCAGGTTCCATCAAAGCTGGCCGTGTTTATGTGACAAGGTAAGTATTAACAGATCTACGAGGATTGAATTGACGGGGACAATCTGTAGCCAAAACCATCAGTATGCACTCAAGTTGACCGATCCGTTCCCAGAAGGGTGGGAGCCATTCTTTATCAACTGCAATGATTCCTCGGTCGAGGGCATCAAATCGACTGTAGACTCTGGAAAAAAGGTGTGGGGTGTACAGTTCCACCCCGAGAGTGCGGGCGGTCCATTAGACACCATAGAGGTTAGTGCGTTTACATCTGCAGTACCTCTCGATCTCATTTGGACGTCTAGATGTTCACCGACTTCCTCGCCGAGTGTCGCGCCCACGGATCCGCATTACTAAAGGCTACTGCTGCAGACTTGACGAGTTCGTTCAAGGGCCATGCTTCCCCTCGTCTCCCAGAGATTTCTGTTGGTGCCTAGAATACATGTGAGATGTACCTAGATGGGCGTATGAATAACAGATTAAGACACTAATTGCCTAATTGCCTAATTTGGGTATCACTAGTATGCGGTCCAGGGAGACTGTCCCTGTACCATCACCATGAACTTTCTTGACACCTATGGCATAACGGGCACAGGCACGAGTACCCCGCCTTCCATTGAACGACAACCTGAGCAGAGCTTCAATGAAGAGGTTTCGCAGGTTATTGGACAACTTGGCCGTTTCTGGGGTGGTTTCAGGAAGCAGGTACGTTTGAAACCGTCCTCCACCATCTACACCCCTGGAATGTTCACGGCCCGATAGAGCGAGGCAGCACTCGCCACTGCGCGACGAGACTTGAGCCAAGTCGTCACGCAGGCCCAACGCGAGATCGAGAAACTAACTACTGCAGAGCCGCAACCCAGCGCATCGGATGCGCGAGGCGGCGAAGAGGGGGGCGATGCCGACGAATCAGCCGACACGCCCAATGCAGGTACGACGCGGCCTGCGAGTGCCGAGCCCAGCGGCGAAGCAAGCACCTCGTCAGCAACGACTGTCGCCCACTCTTTCTTTGCACGCCTCCAGTCGTCGATCCCGCCCAACATTGTCTCCGCTGTCCAGGCGCAGCTCCCCGAGAGCCTGAGGAATGCGCAGCACATCGACCTCGCGCACCTGGGGAGCACGCTGTCATCCGAGTTTCAGCGTATGCAGGGCGTGACGCGAGCGCAGGCAGAGGAATATATGCACAAGAGCGAAGCGCTGCTCCGCGAGGTGATGAAAGAGGCTGGGGACGTTCTCCGAGAGGCTGTCAAGGTCATTCCGCCCGAAGGAGACGCCACAGAGGCACCTGTTGTCTGGGACGGCACAGATATCTGGATGTTACCTGGGTTAGTCGCCAGTGCGGACGGGTCGGCGACGGCTGGTTCTAAAAGGAAGGGCAAGGAGGTCGACGCTGGACCTCATTCTGGGCGCCCACTAGAAGATGCACGTCGAGCGGTGGCAACGCGGGCTGAGTCGCTGCTGAAGCAATTAAAGAGTAATCCCGAAATTATCAAGCTCGACCCTGCAGTGGATACCTCCAGGGATGTTTATCAGGCCTGGGCTGAAGCAAGTGAGGCGAGCGGGCAGGGCTTCGGAACAAAGGCGTGGGGGGAGCGCATTGCTGAGGCGCTATCGGACTCCTCGGATGGAGCGGCGCTGCAGGCTACCTTTGATACGCTCGGTACGATTTCATTCATTTCCAGCATAGCAACTACTTTATTCTCGTCCCTAGTACCCTCGTCTATGCCGGAAGAAGTCTTCTGGGTCAGATACTTCTTCCGAGTGCACCAGATCGATGCGGAGGAAAATAGGCGGAAAGCACTACTACAAGGTAGGTTTCTTGGTTACTTTGTCTGAATGAGATGCGAGATCGCTAAACTCGCGAAAAAGCGACTGCGGAGAACGAAGACGACTTCAGCTGGGAGGACGACGAAGACGAGTCTGTGGACAAAAAGAGAGAGTCTGCCAACCCGCTGGAGTCCTCAGAGCACACGCTCGCTCCTCCCAGGACGTCTGGGTTGGATGTCCTGTCGCTGCCGTCTTCGCACGCACAGAGCCCCAGGGGAAGCAGTGAGGAGAGCTATGATGTTGTCTCTGGGAACGTCAGTAATGCGGCTGTTGAAGGGAAGAGGGGAGATGAGGAGGAGGAGAGCGACTGGGAGTGAGCGGACGAAATGGCGGCGTGTGTACTACTATGAGCTCGATTGTTTTGGTTCCGAATGGGTAAATGAAAAGTTAGACTATGACGGCAGTCGAGACGGGGCTGGAGCGTCTATACTCGCCGCTACTCGCTCCAGGGATGCAGAATGAGCTCCCTGCATGAAAGACGCCTCCACAAGTCGCGTCTGCTCTCAAAGCCTGCCATCATCCTTGCGCTCCGCATCGTATGGGTCCTCCTCGTCATCTGGTGCGAGTTCGGGGTCTTCTTCTACAGTTTATCGGATTGTATATGGCCAGACAAGACTCCCCAGTTCGTGAGTAGCAGCGCTCGAGATATCCTCGAGTGGATCTTACTAGTACTGACGGCGTCCCATTCAAGAATCTCTCGTCGTCCGAAACGAGGCCCATACGAGTACTCCTTGTTGCAGATGCCCGACTGCGCAACCCTTCCCTCTCTGCGCTCGGCTCATGGTTTGGTCGTGATTCCAAGACAACGTATCTTCGCAAGAGCTGGAGAGTCGTGGCACGTCTCCGTCCAAATGTAGTCATATTTCTCGGTGACACGTTTGCCTCGAGTCGCCATGTCACAAGCGAGGCAGAGTGCGTATCTCGTCCAGTAGACGTGTCTATCGGCTATTGGGGGGAGATACTGATGACCATACGACAAATAGGTACGAAAAATACTACCGTGCTTTTGAGAAAACGTTTCCCCGAGATGCGTCGACGCCGCTCTACCTCATCCCTGGAAACAACGATATTGGGTGCGTCTAAGACCGTACGAGCCTGTCTAGGTTCAAACCTATGCCCACAGACTAGGCGATTCCCCATCTTTTTCACAGGATGCGCGTCGATTCTTCGAGACGCGTTTCGGACCCCTGAATCGTGTCGTCGCCGTTTCGGGCCACCAGCTCGTCTTGTTGGATGCCCCAGGACTCGTGGAGGAGGACTACCGCCGCCATGCACACGGGCAAACCTACGATCATTGGACCCCGCTTACCGGTGGACCGATCGAATTCGTGCAGTCTATTTCTGATCAGGGCCCAGGTCACGCGGTACAACCAAAAATACTGCTCAGCCATATTCCTCTCTCTCGGCTATCCAGTAAGTCTTGTGGGCCGTTGCGTGAGAAGGGCTCGATACGCCCTGGCGCGGGGCAAGGGTACCAGTCGATGCTTGGCAAACAGACGACCGAATTTTTACTGAAGACGCTGCGACCGTCGGTGGTGTTCAGGTGAGACAACACTTTGTGAAGGTCGACTTGTGTCGATGACGAGAGATTAGTGGCGATAATCGCGACTATTGCGAAGTCACACATGAGGTGCCCGGCTCTGACCTGCAAATCAATATTGTTCGAGAGGTCACCGTCAAATCATTCTCGCCGAGTCGACACATCCGTCGGCCAGGTTTTCAGCTCCTATCCCTAGTTCCTCCATCTTCCTCGCCTGGACCCACTTTCGCAGATGTCCCCTGTCATCTGCCCGACACGCTTCGAGTATTTCACTCGATATATTTCCCTTGTCTTGTGTTGACAGCATTCGTATTGTTATTCTTGAACATCCGCTCTGCACATCACAGAAAACGCCCATCCAACCTCTCGCCTATATCATTAGCGCGTCACAGGGGACTGCACCCCGAGCCCGAATCAGCCATATGGGTCACTCGGACACCACTCACGCCAAGAATCCAACCGAGTCCCATCTCGCCGCTCCCCCTTTCCACGCGAATCCCCAGAGCGAAGTCCATACCATCTTACCGTGCTTCCCCCGCCTCTACCCCCCGAGGTTCCCCGCCGCTCAGCCCTCTCACGCTCTTCCCATCTGGGGACGAAGGCGACGGCGAGGAAGACCACATCGGCGCGTCTCACTACACCCTTCGACGCGATCTTCCATACACCAGCAGGTGGCAGGGCGAGCAAGACGACGACATCGCACGGGACCACGACGTGGTTGGCCGTGCGCACCCGCGCACCACCCGCGCACCATATTTTCTCCCGCCGCCCTTGTCGCAGCATGCGCGCGCTCGATGGTCGTTTACGTGGTCGTTTGTGTTTTTGGGGCGGAGGCGACGGATGACAGTGGGGGTGCCGGACTGGACGGCGTGGCGAAGCTGGCTGGGTGTGTCGACGGGTGGTCCTCGGAAGAGGCGCGGGCTCGCGTGGCGGTTTGCGAGTGACTGCGTGAGCGTGGGGTTGCCTGCGGTCGTTGTGTGGGCCGCGATCGACTGGTTGTTTTTCTGACGATGCAGAAGAGACACGCCTGGCATGTGCGGATTAGATTAGGTGTTGTTAGTCGGGTGGCGTATTGACCTTGATTACATAGATGAATCACTGCGTGTCTTACTTGTGACGGACTTGGCTCTGTCGATATCTAGTATACTCTTGCCCTAGTTAAAGGAAGTGAATTATTGAGAACTTGGACTGCAGCTTTCGTGAGCTCGACGAGCCCACTAGAGAGGTCTGGGAAAACGCAATTCATGGTGGCGCGGTCATGAATGACCCACTAGATTCGTGAGTTGGTAGTGGACACCCCCAAAGGACTTCCTCGTACGAAGACGCACAGGGCCCGTCTACTCTCCTTGGAAAGAGTAGACAATGAACGACAACGAACGACCACAGCCGGCGAAGACAGCGACGACCCCTCTGGCGTATCCGCGCAAATCGGCATCCAGATCTCAAAGGCCGGGGTCGATGAGCCCAAGTAACGCAGGGCTACGTTGCCTGCGCGCTGGATGACAAGTGGTGCATTTCCACAGCCTTACCCCCATCTCGTCTTGCCTTGTAAAAGAGCAAAAAAAAACAAGCGGTGCGACTTTGTCGACTTGCATGCGTATACATTGGCGGGGGGGGAAATAGGTAGCGTTGGCACACGGTACGTTCTATATCCAATATTAATGGTGTTTCTCTGCATTCCCATCGTGGTGTCCGTGGCCATGTCCTTCCCATGGATGCCGCAAACCCTAAAGAACCCGGTGCATTCAGGTGTAGGGTATTAGTTCCACGGAGGGGACGCACGCACCAACAGCTTCGAACCATCTTCGCTATACCACATCATGGAAAATATGGGAGTGCCCTCGATGAGTGTGGGTACGGGGGAATGGGCGGAGAGCAACTCACCGAGCCCGGTAGAAAATAAAGAACCACATGGTCGCGCCGAGGGCTTTCGAGAGGAACTGGTATTTGCCTCCGGGGAGATGAGGGTTGAACCCTGATGCTGCCGGAGACTATGGCTGAGTGCATAGCGACGAAGTCAAAACAAATGGCGTACGATGGCTTGCACCTGCCATGGTAGATGTTCAGACAGGGACGATGTTTGGTTTTATTTGCTCTGCGATGGCGCTACTACAAACGCACGCGGTTCCAGCAACCCGAACGATCATAGACCTACATGACTCCACTCGTCGAATGGTACTTCCCTCCTTCGAAGGCCCTTGATGGCGTCGTGCAGTGCCTGCGCTGCATCTCGGTAATCCGGCCTCGTGCCTTTTTCAAGCAGTCGCGCGTACACACCCCTCGCCAGCCGAGGTGCAACAGCATCGCTGATCGACCACATCGAACCAACGACGCCCCCGTAACCTTCAAACAACATCCCTGCCACGATGTGAATGGCCCCATCAGACAGACCTTTATCGCCCGTCGCGGTCTGACATGCGGAGAGAAAGGCTAGCCCGCCACGGTGACGCGACGACGCGACCATATCACGCAGCTTCAATCGGCGTCCATCAGCGAGACAGAGTCCGCTATCCACTCCATCCTGGATCCCGTGGCAAGCGAAATGGACCCAGTACGTCTCCTTCATCAGCCCGAGTACTTCCTCGACCGTACTGAGGGACGACTCGACGAGGACGGTTTGTGCTAGAGGTTTCCTGATCGCATCCTCCAACTCGGTTATCACACATGGAAGAGAAGGTAGGCCGTCTGACGGTGGCTGACCGACAATCAGCAGGCAGAGATCGCCGCCGGGCATCTCGGCGGGATGGAGTGACGGGGCAAGGGCAGCGAGTACTTGTGGGGACATATGACAAGACGACGAAATCAAATACTTTTTGTTCGGGTGTCGAGCACTGCGAGGGGGCCCGTGGGGCACCAGAAAATGCGTGATAGGTCCTTGGGAACCTGTTCAGGGACACAGATGAATGAAATGGCTAAAAAAGAAGCGACAGCACATACCACCGGGAAAGCCAAGGCATCCAAGGCGGGTCTGACAATGTATTGCCACAGGGGACAAGATGTTGTTCCAGTCGACGCGCCCCAGAGATGCAATCCCACCATCTCTTGCGCGAGGAGCCAGATGCTTCATAGTGTTCTGAAGATTAACGGGTCCCTTATAAGTAGAACCGGGAAACGGGACGGGAATGACATGGCAATAAGAACTAGCGCATCACAGCGCGTCTCTGCGACATTGATTATGACGACCGGTCCAGAGTGTGATGAGGCACGGAGCTCGGAGAACTTTTTGCGGAGGAGGAACTGCTCAAAGCCGGGTAACAGACGAATCATCCAGAGTAGCTAATATCGTTCTATCGTGAGCGAACGATGCCTGTCTGCGACCGGTTGGAGGGACCCTGGTATGAAATTTATTGCGCTTTGATTTTGTTCCGAGAGTGCAGACAACGACTGGCGTATCACTAAAACTTGCAGAGCATATGCTGTGCCATTATGTAAATTATATTGGACTTACAATTTGATTACAATGCATACAATGCCTTTATAACGGTCATCATACCTTTACATGCCCTTACATGCCCTTATCACGCTTTGCATCTTTCCGTGATGTGTTCATGAGTGGCATTAGCGTAGTCCAACCGGGTGGATAGTCCACGAAGTCGACGGGCATGATCGAGAAGAACGGAAGACAGTTCTTCGTAAGAGCCAGGAAGCTGGAGGAGTTCACCCCAAATGATTAATGCGAAATCCCCTCTCCAGAGTTGCAGCTGCCGCCTCTCGAACGACATCGGTAGCTTTGGTGAGTTCATTGAAGCGGTATGAAAGGGGACGGCCAATCCAAGTAAGTTCGGGAGTGAAGGTGACGGCGATAGAATACGCATGGATGAGTGGGTGATGACGAATACGGCGAGCAAAGGACACCCAAGCGTTTGCCGCAGAAAAGCGAACATTGATGGGGCCGACGGGGGCGAAAGCAACGTATGAATGTAAGGAAATCGCATGCTCGAGGCCAGTGATCTGACCGAGACCTTCAAAATGAGTTTCGTAGGAGTTGCCGAAGTCATTCAGACGACCGGGCTTGTCAGGGTGACCATGCGGAGTGAGCTCAACAGCTTCCTTCTGTCTCGAAATTGCATCCTCGAGATCAATGATCTGACCGAAATGTCTGAAACGAGCACGATAGGAGATGCCAAGTTTACTTAGACGACCAGGCTTGGTTGGGTGACCGTGTGTGAGTAAGCTCAACAGCTTCCCTCTGCCCTGAAATTGCATCCTCGAAGTCAGTGAACTAACCGAGACGCTCGGAACGGATTTGGTAGGAGTTTCCGAGGTTATTTAGATGGCTGGGCTTGCCAGGGTGACCGTGAGGAGTGAGTTCAATAGCTTCCTTCTGCCTCGAAATTGCGTTCTCGAGATCAACGGGACCACCGGACTGTTTTTAGACAGTTTCGACAGCAAGGTGCTTAAACACCGTGGGTCCTCATCCACGGATCCCCAAGTTGAATTCGACTTCACCGAGCATTGACCATCCGACTTCTGAAAACCACTGTGGCCTTGGTTGGTTCTGTCTTCCTCCTCATCTCCAGATTCTGTGTTTGACTGCAGACATAAACAAATAACAATGATCGTGTTGATAGTAGTTGCCTTGAAAGCCCCATCGACGTTGAGGAACCATTATCTACCATTTTACGGTCACCGAAATGGGTAAACGCGGGGCCGCCGCGTCTCCATCCAAGAACCTAAAAGCTACCCTCATATGAGAATCCAGACGTCAGTGCATTGCCCGATCCCCCGATCCCGCTTACCTACGCCTTGTGCACTTCTATCCAGTAGCCGATGGACCGTGGTAGTTACGCTTCCCAGCTGCTCTCCACTATCGAACGTCGCATGGACCTCGAAACGAATGGTGGCCGACAAGTCTGATTCTCTGTAGACTCTGTCAAGACCAAGAGCAATACCACTCGTTCAGATAGCTGCCAGCAACGTTTTCAAACAAAGTGAACAAACGAGCATCGCACCTGTAACAACTAACTCTTTGTTCTCGTCCATAGACCCTGAGGAAGATGGCCCTGTGGGCTCAGACGTTTCGCCATTCCGCTGCTCCTGTTTAGGGACGGTGTCCGAAGCCGGTATCGTGTATATCCTGTCCTGCAGAATAGATCAGTTGGCAGACTAGCAGCTTGACCCCGAAACTCACAGTCAGGGCACTAGAGCTGCAACCTTCCCCTTGGGGAGGAGACGTGGCCGATCCGGGTTGTAGCTTCTTTTTTGTGGAGCCCGACATTGCAGCTGAGACACAAGTAATGGGAAAGTATGCAGTGGAGATCCCACTCGTGGTGCCCTTTAAGCGCGTATTCGTCTTCGCAGCACCACAGAAGTTTGATCCAAGCATTTTCCTGTGCACGTCCATTCGCGGAGTTTGCTATGTATGATGCCATGGTGCAGCATCCAGGCCTTCCCATTTAACTGGTCAGAACCTGCAGGCATGTACGCAGTAAGTGGGCGTGGTTCTACCATAATATGGCCATGATGATGCTGACTCGGAACCACCAGGTGTATCGATAACTTGAACATCCTCTGAGTCCTCAACGGATCTTCCACGTCGAGCGTAAGAAAGAAGAAGACATGGCCCGATCTTTACACGAAGGCGGCAGGCCAGCTTTTGAACAAGTTCGAGATCTTCTATATGAATAGTCTGGACAAACCTCAAAGGTCGGTACTACCCCTATTCGGAATGATGAACCTTGGATCACAAATCGTTCTTCGGTCCTTAGGAAGGGACGGGGGCATCGTCAACCAGAATGTCACCAACGACGGTCAGCTCACACTCAGGTACGATCGGTATATAACACCGCTCGAAAATTAGCTCAAGGTTGTATGATAAACCCAGCTGGAAACAGCAGCGGGCACGGCGACAAAGTGCTTCGGGAATGCTCATGGAATCAACGTTCCCCGTTCTCGCCTCTCTCCCGCGGAGCTACGTTCGGATCTGCGTTTGACGAAGAGCGACGCTCATCCACTTAAAGAGGGGCGGCTTATCATGAACGACGATAGAGCATTCTGCAACGTTCCTGTGATCAAGCCTGAAGACCATTTTGAACGAGTGAACACTCTGTATTGAGTACCATCGCAATGGGCGCTCACGTGTGAGGCCAGAATCCTAAGACTTCTAAACCACTCTTCAAAGAGAGACCAGCAATTATTGATTTCATCATCTTACCGCCACTGGCGGCGTATGCTTTCGGTCGAAGTGTGATCTTGCGGGGCACTATCATTTGCGTGTGAACTCGTTCATCAGGATCGAAGCTAATTCACAAGGGGTCGTGGCGACCAAAGGGCAGAGAATAGAGACCCTCATGGGTGTGTGCTGGGATCAGTACGGCCTACTAGTATCTCTCTCCCACAAGGTACACAAAGGTTGTCAGGGCTGCTATCTGGAACCTGAGCATGATTGCATGACGTGACCTGCTGGCATACTCTATATCGCTGACTACCTCTTTGTTTTTCAGGACGTATGATCTATTGGCTTGTATGGTCTCAGCGACGACGTTTAAGGTGGCTAGTACGTACTACGGGGTCAACCACAGAGAACGTGTCCGACGTATCTCAGAGGCAGCCCAAAAGATCGTGATCAACGAAGTCTCGAGCAACTTGGCGTGCTTGCACATCTGGCCTTCGACGTCACCCGATACCGCACTCGTACATTCTATTCCGAACGCGACGAGACGAGAATACCGGTAGAACGCTGTCAGAGCAACGTACCATCCAAGATGGCAAACTTGGGGTCGATGATAAAATACGCGCGAAAGCGACATCTAACGGAGGGACAAGGTCCCTGTCGGAAGAACCAGTCCATGCAACGACAGACGACGCACCCGTTGCCTTTTCCCGCCACTCAATACATCGCTCCATTCCTTGGCCGTCCTCCAGCCGCCTCTCTCTCTAGTATGAGATACTCCAAATGTGCCGCTTCCAAAATCCCTTGCAGCTCCCTTCAGCCCTTCGATTTAACGCCACGGAGGCCATAGAACTCGTCTAGCATCTGTGGGTAGATCGCTTGCTCCAGTAACGAGCCACTCGGCGGGTATCTACGCTGTGGAACGACGAATACTCCTGGTCTTGTACGCTCGTTCGCAATCTTGGTGCTGCTGTTGGACGGATGACTCGTAAACCCACGCTGCTACTAGCTACCTGTTCACTTCGGCCAATCTGCCATAGATACAGTATGGCATGTCGTGTTCCACTAGAAATCCCTGAGCTGGGCACTGCCGTCACGAGATTGAACGTGGTGCTCGGAAGGCCAGGTTCTTTCCGCTGTTGAAAGTGCGTGGGTACTAGCGGGTCCGTTTGCGTGCATCTGTCGACAGCATCCAGACCTTAAGTTGTCTACGTACTCGGAAGAAACCTGAGGAGACGCAACGAACCATCGAACTAGATGAGTATCACCAAGCAAACAAATTTCGTTTCGAGAAGAGCAAACAACGCGGACGAAAACTTACCTTCAACGCTTCATGGCTCCTTTGGTCTCGTGGATGACTCACACCTCAAATGATCTGTCCCAGTATTCATCATATACCCCAGGATCCTCTGATATACTCTAACGTCTGATGCGTTCAAAAATTTCTCACACTTACGCAGCACCCAAGTTACCAGAGTTCGATGCGAACAAGTATGTCTTTCCATCTGCCTACAGACGATCCACAACATCGCAACGCACAGGTGCGTCATACAAGTCACCGCGGCCAGTATTTCTTATCACCTCGAGCATAGCTCGGATAAGGCTTCAGGGTGTCAGCGATAATCCGCGGGTGTCTCGACTGGTTAAAGGTGGCCATGCCAATTGGTGGTTGGCGTATTTCTGGGTAATGCGTGAGATTTCTTCGTGGGGAATGAAGGGCGCCACGAGGAGGGGGACGGGACACCCCCTGTTTACTGAGTTGTTCGACTTGGTTTACGGTGATGTTGAAATGTCGTTCCGTCCCAGACTTCGAAAGTACTCACGCCTAGCTTGTTGCCATAATTAGTTGATCACTTTAGCTGCGCCTCAGGCTATTGTATCAGGGGAAGCGATATCGTCTATGAACATTCCGAGGCCGCCATTAAACTTGAGTGTCACCAAATCAGATGTGGCTCTGGAATCGTCCACTTTTGGGAGTTGCTCGTAGGAAATAATTCGACGCGTGTCACTGATCCGAATCTTTTCCTAGTCGCTGATCATGGCATGAATAGGGCATCGACAAGCGAGAGTAATGGGTGCCTCTTCGACTGTTCTTACGGTAGCGAGGGAGAAGGTTGAAAAATACTGCGTGTCTACATCGAATGTCCGGGAGAAATGATGCATGATAAGAAGGCAGTTCGACCGAATACGTGAAAACGAGGCGCAAATGAAGATATGGATATACCTTGCGCACGATGGGGTCGGAAGTGTGAGCGACGCGGTTAAACTCGTTTCGCGTTGTTTGTGACAGTGAAGTCAACCTAGGGTTCTTACGCCTTCGATATATACGGAAGCGGGCGGCGTTGGATTGCAATAGTAGGGGACGAGGGGAAGCGACAGGAAGCGAGGAGGAAGCGACCGCCGCCATTCAACCGGGTGGGTAGACATGGGTGGATAGTGTGGAGGACTGCGCTGTCTGTCTACAAGCCAAGGTTGTCCAAGTCGGCCCATCAAGAAAGTATAGCCAGTTCGAAAAAGCATTCGCCTGCACACTCGACTCGGAATTTACCGTCTGAGTTTAAACTTTTCGAACCTTGATTTTCAGTGGCTTTCATCACAAACCTTGTAAGCAGCTTCACGACACCCATCCTCAGGCTCCTCGACATGGGTAAGTGCTGTTCCTCTGCAAGATCGTTTTCGCTGACGATCTCTCTAAGGTATTTCACGTTCATCTCGGCACAAACGCTCCGCAACGGGTGCCCAGCGCGCCCACTACCGCAAGAAGAGAAAGTTCGAACTCGGCCGCCAGCCCGCCAACACCAAGCTTGGCCCAAAGCGTATCCACACCGTGCGCGTTCGTGGTGGTAATTTCAAATATCGTGCTCTCCGTCTAGACTCTGGAAACTTTGCCTGGGGTTCAGAACAAGCCACTAGGAAGACCCGCATCATCGGTGTCGTGGGTCCAGGTCTCAATGTATGCGTCTGAGAGTGCTCAGGATCATACTTCTCAGGTGTATAACGCTTCCAACAATGAATTGGTCCGCACCAACACTCTCGTCAAGGGTGCTATTATCCAGATCGATGCGACCCCCTTCAGACAGTGGTACGAGGCTCACGTGCGTATTGGCATTCTTCCACTGTGCATGGATCGCTCAAGTTTTTTGATGGATGCAGTACGCACAGCCCATCACAAAGAAGGGTAGTGCCAAGGCATCCGCCGCTGCTGGCGAAGAACCAGTAAAAAAATCCAACCACGTGCAACGTACCTTGGAAGAGAGAAGAAAAGGTGATATCACATCAGGCTGATCCCGGGTGGTGCCAGAGACGCTGATCCGTTGTCAGATGCTAAAATCGACCCCCTGTTGGAGCAGCAGTTTGTTGCTGGGCGCCTATATGCTTCCATTTCCAGCCGACCAGGACAGTCTGGTCGCGCGGACGGGTACGTCCTCGAGGGCAAGGAGCTCGAGGCGAGTGGGGTCGTAGTTGACTGCGTCGCTGCGGTACTGATATCATTCATGACAGTTCTATATCAGGAAGCTGCGGTCTGGCAAGCAAAAGCACGCCCACAACGCATAAGCTGGACTGGGGACATGAAATATGTGAAACGCGTGTCCTGTCGTTTTTACTAGTAACCATGCTATGCGACCACGTCCGACAGCTTGTCATTAGTTTGATTATGTAATCGGGGTAAACCACAGCGAATGCCGTAACCGGACCAGTGCGAGACAGAGCTGTCCATTCCTTTCCTCTTGCTCTGCCTCTTCGCGTCATTATTTTCACTCTTGCTCGCATCCCTCCCTTACCCTGCACCCGTCGTCCTCGTTGTTGAGCTCGATGCCCCCGACGTCGGCGACAGGCTCACACTCCCTCCGAGGCGCCCCATTACCATGGCGGCCCACGAAAATCATGAACATGCGTGACCTTTCCAGGGACGACGACTTTCTCAGCCATCTACTGGTCGAAAAGCTCGGTACCGGGAACGTCCCCCTCTGCGTGCACAAGATGGATCCTTCCCGAAGACTTCCAAAGGTTCCCACCAGCGATCTCATGGCAGTTGTTAGACGCGTGAGTCCCATCTCCACCTCTGGTCGTGCCATCGGTTCATTCAGCAACGCATATATCCAACCACTTTGACACTTCGTCTTTCTTCATCTCCCAGCTGGTCGAAAGCAAGGGTCCTCCCCAAAACGCTGTGCGTCAAGCAGTAGACGAACTCCTCGCGTTAGCGTCTCCGCGCCCCTGCTTCTTCTTTACTTCTCAACATCTCACTTTTCTAGTCTTCAGTCCGTTCGTTACTACCTCAAGCCATATACACAAAAGCAGATTAATGCGTTCGCCACGTGTGTACGACCCTGTTGCTTCGTTAACAACACCTGAAGTTCGGTTCGCCACAGACATGCGTCACGATATTTCGAACTATATCATCCTGGAGGTTGTATTGAGATTGCGCACACTTCACGATATTCCCACAAGACCGGCAAGTCGGAATTATGCATCCTTGCCACGCGCCCTCTCTCGCCCGGGTTGGTTATCGCGGAATTGAAGGGCTCAATGGCGCACTTATCCAAAGAAGAAGATAAGGAGCTCAAGCGGACAGACTTGAGAAATCTTGACATCAGGAGGGACTTTAGCGTAATTCATTCACGCCAGATGAAGAAAAATCATTTATTTTTAGGTCCTGCTCGATTTGTGAATGTAAGTCACGTTGGTCTCTGTAAGCGCGTGCTCATGACACACTCCTCTGCAGCACGACTGCGAGAACAACTGTGAATTGTTTCGTGAAGGCAAATACATCACTTTCCGCGTGCTCCGGCCTATCTCCGTCGGCGAAGAAATAACAGCACATTATGGTGATGGCTACTGTCAGTTCCAGCATCATTTTTCTGCGCCCAATACTGATTTGGCCGTTTAGTTGGCAACAAGAACCGATACTGTCTCTGTGAAACATGCGAAAAGAACGGCCGAGGAGGATATGGGCCTGAAGGCGAAGCCTCCGGTTGTGAAACGGATGCCGGTGTATCGGATGATGATCTCACCGATGCTGACCCTGTGCCAACTGCGGTAGGAAACGTGAATGAGCGCAGAACTCGACGCGGAGTATATGCTATCATCCAGGAACAGGACGACGATTCGGACGAGAGCGATGATGAAGAGAAAGAAGGGAACAAACCGCTTGCAAATGCCTCGGACGTCGCCGAAGTTGACCTAGAGTTGGGAGGGGACTCTTCGTCCGTCCGCCGATCGGCATCCCGAAGATCAGCCTCGAGGTTTGTTGGTATCACTTCGATTGTTTCCACTCTGACCTTCTCCACAGCTCCGTCCCTCCCATCAGTCGTTGCGAACTAATCGACGAGCCCAAGGTCCACTTGAAGTCCACACGATGGCGGCAGGAAACATCTGCTCCAGCTACCCCCGAGATTTTCACGAAGTCGCTCACGCCCGCGTCGTCCGACACTGCACAATTGCCTTCTCGTTGCGCGAGGCGAAGTGCAAGCAGGCTATCCACCCCCGTTAATAATAAGGAAAAGGATGGAATACCAATAAAGGAGGAGCCTGAGGCACGAATCCTGCGCGCGCGTCCTTCGTTGCATGTTGATAGGATCGAGTCTTTGAGTACCCCCGACCATATTCCGCCTGTGGGACCAGATGGACGACCGTTACCTATCTGCGTAACATGCCACAACGTTCTGCCAATGATTTCCGTTGACAATCAAATAGTTTGGGGTCTTAATATTGACACGACGCCGCGGCGAGGCAAGAAGCGTAAGGAGCCGCAAGAGTGTCCTCGGTATGTCGAGCTTTTCACTCATATAGAAGACTATCTCACGCTGCGGCGTTTTTTCTTGGCGCTAGGTGCATGCGCCATTTTGCTATTTATTCTCAGCCGTGGCCTGCTCGTCTAGCAAGCCAGGTCGTTGTTCCTGTTCCCCGGGATGACGGAGAATCGTCTTCCAAGCGCCCTGTTCAGAAGAGCGTTCCCGCAATGGAGCCTAAACACGCAGCCAGCAACGAGGAGCGACCAGCGAAGCAAAGGAAGACCGAACAGGGATCCATTGTGGCGATGTCCGAAAAAGCGAGGGAGCTCTTACTGGCTCCCAAAAGGAAGCGGGGTCGTCCCCGTAAACATCCTACGACAGAGGAGATTCCTAAACGCAAGCGAGGCAGACCCCGTAAACTGTCCCCTGCCAGGCCAAGCGATGCTCCGCCGCCTTCAGGGCTGCAAGCTCCGACCCCCGCCAAAACCGTACGACCTCATACTTCTTCTCCAGTGAGAGTGAAATCAAGGAGTGAACCTCCCAGCCCGTCTTCTTCGCGAGGTAATCTCAAGCCCAAGTCGCTCGCTGTCAGATCCCAGCCGAGGGACTCGAACGGTCGTTTCGGCAAGAAGGCAACAACCAATGGCAGATTCGTGAGGAAGAGGATTGGCATCCTGCGAAATGGTTCAACCCGTGCGCAGAGGGTCTTGCAAAGGGCGAAGGTGGAACAATGGCTTGGAGATAAGCAGGAGCAACTTGAAACCAACGAGGTTGAAGACCTCGCTGAGCATGCTAGCGGAAAACGCGAACGCTCTATCACGCCCGACGAGTCACCGCGTCCGAGCAAGAAGCTGCGGAGTAGTCCACGTTCAGGAGACGGTGATGAAGATCCGGTCCCGCACAATCTCAATAGTTCCTCTTCATTAAAGTTCAAGGGCTTAAACGCTGGGCTGTTGTGTCGACCTAATCCCACCAATTTCGCTCGCAGGGCATGGGCTCCTCCCCCGCTCGAAGACGCTCCCCATGACGACGAAGATGCTGAGGGTTCCCTCCCTACCATAGAGAGTGAGAGTAATGGACCTGTCACTCCCCAAGATCGCACGCCGCTGCCCATTCCAAATCCAGACCAATTAATGTTCCAAAGCAAGCCTGGCGTTGAGAGCAAATTTGAAGAAACTACTCCACGTCTCCCCATCGCACCACGGCATTCTTTACATAGCATCTCCGCAATTCTGACGTTCGAACCATCTCCCATTAACTTTGCCAGGCGACGATGGTCTTCAACTACCAAGTCACCGCTAGAATCAGTGAACGGGACTCGCCGGAGCCAGAGACTACGACCGAGGTCTTCACTTCCTGACGAAAATAATTTATCTCTGGCCACATCACAATCTGAGATATCATCCGCGTTGAGTACACGGACAACACTTGCTGGTCGATCGGTATCACCGCAGAAGTCCACGACAGTCAATCTTGCTGGCCAGGCAATGTCAGAAGCGGCAACTGAGGCCGTGCGTATGGTTTCGTGGCCTTTCATATTCATGGAATTGAGCATCCACGCAGGTAGGGGACTTCTCGGACCATTTTTTGAAGCCTCGTACGGCGTTTGCTGGTGAGCAATCATTAGAGAGTACAAACTCCGACGACGACCGTGCTGTTGAGGGGCTCCTTGCAGAAACTCCAGAGAGCCATGAAGGATCCGCAAGCGAAGACCCTCTTTCTCATCTCCGCGTTACATACACCACAGAACTCCCAGCGGTCGTGCCCTGGAAGAATGCTAAGGCGACGCCCATGTCTCATTACCTGAAGAAGTCTGCTTCTTTCCGTGGCGATGAACTGGCTTCCCCAACCCATCTCGTCCATGCTGGGTGGGATTCTGCATCGGATGTACTCTCCGATTGACCTCGCAGTGTCTTATTGAAGAAGACTTGTGTAAATTATAAAAGCTCCCTCACGCTCGCCGCTTGTTCGCTCGTTTACCCGACATGTTATACTGATAATTTATGCTTTGTTGAAGGATTCTCTTTCTTTCTTCGAATCGGCAAGCCATACTTTAGGTATCATACGAACAGTATAGTTGTTAATGTTCATAGTCGCAAGCACAGTTTGACCTGTTCATCGAATCTGGCATTAGAAGACGATAACACTGTAGATGGGACCCTCGCTATCTATTACGACTGTCCTTCGGGCTTGAGCGAGCTCCGCCCAGCTCGCAGTATTTCATCTGTGGACAGCAAATTTACGGCGATGACGGAGCTGCGTATGAAAATGAATACGACACACGTCTGGTGGAGAGTGTGGCATGGCTGCACTCACCAGGAGTTCAACATCTGCCGCTTTACCCTGTAATTGTCCCAGATTCCCTCGACCGTAGGGTCGAACGGTTCGCCAGACTGAAGGTCGATACCAACGATGCTACCTTCCGATTGCTCGTCCTGGGAAACGCTACAAGTTAGGAGATCGATCGCCGTATATGACCAAAAGAGGCACACACCTGCAGGGCCACGACAACATCTTGGACATCAAAGCCACCATTCTGAGCAAGGGTCTTTGGGATGACCAACAAAGCATCTGCGAAAGCTTGCACTCCCATTTTGACCCTTCCTTTGGCAGCCTTCTTGACCGGTCCACTAAGGTGCGCAGCACAGGCGACTTCGAACGCACCAGCCCCCGGGATTAAGCACTCGTCTTCGAGCGCATTCTTGACGGCACGGAGCCCATCACGGAGGGCATCCTGAATTTGCTGGATCGTATGTGCGTTTGGACCCTTGATCAAAAGCGTGACGCTCTTTGGATTCTTGACTTCTTCGAGGAACGTGAATTTTTCCTCTCCCAAAGTGTGCTCATAAACGAGACCAGCCCAGCCGAGAATGTCCGGAGTGAGGTCACCAACGGAGTTTTGGGCTATGCCTCCACAAATGAGCTGCAGCCTGTGAAAGGTCGGGTGATCGGTAGTCCATCGTATTACGTGCAGACGTCGGAAACGCACCGCTCCATGTTGCGTCGCTTGGCACGCCGCAGGGCAAGAATGTCATTTTTTGCGAGAATATCAAGGCTGAGAGGGTCTATCCCTTTTTGATTAATTACGACGAAATTCTTCGGCTTCTCGTTACCACCAACAGCTTGATCACACACGAGATTTTTAAGCTCCACGATCTTTTTCACCCTGGCGTCCACGAAACGTCGCTCAGACTCGACAAGTTTCTCGCGTTGTTCTGCCGACGAGTAGAAGAAGCCAGAATTAACCTCCCTAAAGTTTTGTGAATTAAAGTTGTGGGAGGCAGTGCGTTCTAACGTACGTCTTCTCGTACTCAAGACTGACATTCAACGTCAGAATGTAGGCATTCTCTACGCGTTTTGGCATATCTGGATGTCTTGCGCCGTGATCCATGACCAAACCACGCACAAGCTGAGTTTCTGACGCTGTGCGGTGCTGCATTTTCATAATTTCAACCATGTGAAGATCAATAGGGTCTCTCCATTGATCTTTGGCTCCTTTGGTAACCTTTTAGCGTGTAGACCCTGATTTTTGACATTAAATACGTGCCTTTGGGGGGCGGCAGTGGCCTGATGGCAAGCACGGCGTCTACAACGTCCGCTGCGAGTTGCTTCGCTAGCGAGGCACGCAGCTTGGTTGCAAGCGAAGTGTGCGCGACATTAATCAAGGTGGGCCGATCTGGTTTCAATGGCTGTTTGAACGTGTCTAGAAACTGCAGGTCGCGTCAGCACTTGGCGGAGGCAGGACCGGTATCGAACACGGACGGATAAAGCTTCTTTCTTCGCGAGATCAAAACCTTCGCCGATAACGGTCGGGTGCACGCCTTCAGAGATATAGCGATCTGCTTGTTTGAGCAACTCTCCTACGAGGAGGACGACGGAGGTGGTGCCATCGCCAACTTGATCGTCTTGGGCGACCGCAGTACGGGCGATCATCGCAGCTGTCGGGTTCTGTATTTGCATCTCGGAGAGTAGCACTCTGCCATCTTTGGTCATCTTGATCTGCCCAGCACCGTCTACGAGCATCTTGAGGGTTCCTCTTGGACCTGCGGCAGATTCGATCTTCGAACGGGGAGGCAAGAGGAGGTGCGAGATGCTTACCGAGATTACCCTTCACCACATTTGCGAGACCCATCGCACCTGTTGTGTTGACCTGGTGGAAGAGATGAGTGAGCGAGGAGATGCATGCAACGAGATGAAATCACCTGCAGTGCCGCAGCGCGACGGACGCTTTCAGCTTTTGGGTTGATTAGTTCTATACTAGAGGACATTATCAACGATTGTGTTCAACGAGGTGTTTTAGCTCGATGTGAAGGTCGGTCTACAAGTCGTACTCGAAGGTACTCGGGTACGAAGATGGTATGGTGGTGGCGGAGTATCAAATCGGCAAGGCTTCGATATGAACCATCACCTCGACCTTGACCTAACGCACTCGCCTACATCATGACTGATGTCTTACCGCTATCCCCACAACTACGGCACCAGGCTGGCGCGTTTTTATCACTCGAACGTGGCTCACAATGGTCGCCAAAAAAATACCGGTCAGCCTCGTATATATCGCTGCCACTAACCTATTGCAGGTCGAGCAACGCACAGAAAGCCTCCTCAGAGTCGCAGAACCAACCATAGTCTTTGTCGAGCTGACCTCTTCTGACGATCATGGCTCCCCATCCTACGCACGATCTCCCTACCCCCCATTTCGATGGCCAACACCATCGCAAAGAAGCGGCGCCAGTATGTGGGTCTCATCAGCGCTTAATTCTCCTAACTTTGTTCTGTCCGAAACAGAAGCCGAAGGAGATGAAGCCGTTGTGGACTCATGAGCCCCTTTCTCATGATAGGGAAAGGAAACCGGCAGCTCCGCCCAAAAAGAGGCGCAAGCACGTTGTTCCTGCCACGTCAGCCTTGTCCTTTGACCCAAAGCGCAACCACGTTCCGTCTGGAAGGCAGGATACCCCTGTCTCTCCGTCTGTCTACTCCAGATCTTCCACTTCAGAGTCCTCAGCAAGCTCATTTGATGAGCAGCAGACGACTCCTTATGATCAGCTCTATAACGGGAGTGAATCGCAGAAGTGGCCTCGCATCTTCCCAGACTGTCCCCCTCCCGAACGTTCTGCTTCATTCTACCCCGGTACCCCATACACGGATACGAACGATGTGAGCTCGGTCCCGCCTGATTTCCACGACTCGCCTGTGTCATGCACCTCCTCTTCACCCCCGGACCCGCCGGATCGATCCCCCTGCGTTGCCGGATTTCCCGTCCAAGTTATCGACTACGCGCACCCGGTTCAGCCTATGTATGCATATGGCGGCCAGGTGTATGTACAACAGCCCGCGGTCCATCAAGTCCCTTATGGTTACCCAATGGGTCCTTGCCCAGACCGCCCGATACAGGGTTATTCTATGCAGTACTCTGATGCTGCCTATGGCAGACCAGCGCCGCATGGCCTTCCTGCGTACCCTGATAACGATGGTTGCCCATACCCAACCCGCAAATACTAGTTGCGCCCCCAAGAAGGTAGGATTCGGCTTGCCGACGGGTTGTTATGTCTTGTTTTCTTGTCTCCGAGTCTAGTGCTTTCGGAAACACGGACGTGTGTAACGTATTTGCTCTCTCTCTGCTGACCCGTCCATACCCTGTACATGTGTATTACTGTATTGTTGATGTCGCAGATACCAATGGACCCGGCTGTCTTATGTATGTTTTTCATGGTAGACTCCTGGTTACTGAGTTAATCACCCTAAGAAACCGGAACTGAGATTGGAGCGGACACACGGCGGGCGAACAAGACAGAGCTACCCATCTCCGCAGCTTATTGCACTCGATAGAATGGCGAAACGTAACTCCCCCGTCGCCATCACAGGGTTCAAGCCCACACCAGAGGAGCATTACCAGCGGACGCTCACACGCATCGAGCAGATCCAGTCACATTTAAAAAAAACCTCTCGTGGACAGCGACTCAATGGCAAGGTCTGCATCGTCACTGGTGTAAACTCATTGCATGGCATTGGGTAATGTACAATGTTGTCCGGGGCTTGCTTCTCTACTTATGTTCGTGTTTCGTTTGTGCACCGCTCAGGCGTGCCTCTGCCCTTATCTTTGCACATGAAGGTCCGGACGGCGATTTCTTCGCGTCTTGAGGGCGATGCTCATCACAAAGGTGCCTATGTAGGCGCACGACGCCTTTATTTGCTAGATTTCTCGTCTGAAAATCTACCGGAACTCAAATCCAGTATCGAGCGCTCATATCCCGACGTCAAGGTGAGACGCAGTATGGAACTGCCAATTTCACCTCCTTCTAGAGTCATGCAGGTTACAACCATTCGAGCTGATGCTGCGGATGATGCTGCCATAGCTGCAGTGTGCAAGCAAGCAGTTGATGAAGAGGGCCAACTGGATGTCTTCTTTGCAAATGTCTGTCTTTCTCCTCGATACTTCCCATCCCTAATTGTACTTTAGGCTGGAGTGGCAACAGACGTGGGCCTGCAGGATACGACCGCGGAACGCTTCATGGAGACCATGCGAGTCAACTCTCTTTCGTACGCACAGTCACGTCTTCAAAATACGACCGTTTCGATTGACGCTTGCTTTGTAGCTGCTTCTTAGCGGTAAAATATGGTTCACAAGCCATGATGTGCACGAATCCTGCAAGCGGCAAGACTCTGAGTGGGGGTAGTATTATATTGACTGCATCCGGTGCGCCTTGCCCTTGCTTTTAATCCCTCTGTATTTGAATTTGCTCCTTAAGTCGCCGGATTACGCTCAGGGGCGGGACCCATTGACTGTAAGCCGTTCGCGTTCGAGTCGAATCTGAAATTTAAACCATCATCCAGACAGTGCAAGTAAAGCTGCGTAAGGATGTTCCACTGGTCCGCTCGTACCACGGTCTCAACCCCGCTGCAGGGTCAACTCGATCGCAAAGACGAGCGTGTACCAACTACAGAAGACCGATGTTCGCGTAAATTCGATCTGCCCTGGCCTGATCGAGACAAACATGACGAAGCAAATGTTCGACTTCGCTCGTCAACGAGGTAACGCAAGCAAGATCGGACAATTGAATCCAATGGGTCGGTACGGCGTCGCGGAGGGTACGTACCTCGTGTGGCAAACCTTAGTCCCACGAGCTAACCACGCGCGTAGAAATCGCGCAGATGGCGCTATTCTTAGCATCAGGTGAGGCTCGGAAATGTCTGGTGGATGATCTGATATATCTTGCCTTGAAGATGAGTCAAGTTATGTGAACGGGCAGAACATCGCTGTGGACGGTGGTCTGTCCTCTTCGCACCCTGTAATACCTGGCCACTCGTCATAAGAGGCCATACAACACTTTTACTGTGTTCGTTGCATGTAGGCTTCGGGTTAGCTGTTGTCAGTAACACATATACATGGGTTACAAGACCCACCCGAAAGGGACATTTGTCAGGTGTGAGGTTGAGGCCCTGCGACTGGCAAATCCTAAATAACATGACCCGCCTGTAATCGATTAGACGGGCGCGCTTAGCCGTTGCAGCGAAAGGCAAAATGCCGAATGACTAGCATTCAGTACTACGGACGGTAGAGGTTCTGGTTGCAGCGGTGTAAGCCAGCATGCTTACCCTGTCCAGGCTTGAATAATTTCCAGTCCTCACTAACATCAGCACTTGTCCACGCACTAGTTATTGCATAGTCGACGGAGGGGTACCACCAGAGTCACCAATTGGGGGCCAAGCTGAACATGATGTATGTCAACAATGCATGATCAGGCTCCTAGCTTCAATCCGTGTCCACGATGCAGCTACCAGGCTGCAGTACAATGGTTTTGACATTGATTTCTCGAAGTTTAACATGTCATTATTCCATGTTTACAGCAATTTGGGCGGCGCATATAAATGACTTTAATGGTAGAACGTCCTTCGCATAAAGTAAGTATTCTGCTAATTAGAGTGAACTCCTCCGCAAGTGAGACGACTAGTGGATGTGGCCCAGACTTTGTCGCGCCCACTAATAATGTGCTGGGTACCTGGGCGGCATCGGGTACCTCAGTAATATCCGAGAAAGGAAGGGGAGCATTTTTACAGCGCGAAGCGAACCTTGCTTCCGCGAAGGCGGACTTGGTACGACGTTGCACTAGGCGGTTACAGCTCGCGGAGTTGACAACCCAAATAGAGAGACGATTCAGAAGGGTCGAGGTTAGTCGAGGAGCACCAACGTCTGGCCGAAAATTTGATTTGAGGGCAGGCTGGTTCTGGCTAACCGTAATGCGATCCTGGCAGTAAAAGGAGGTCTGCCACCGCCTCCCTCCGCTTATCTATGTGAGTTGAAATTGTCTCGGAAGAGTCGAACGTCACCGCAAGGGCCGAGATGCTTGTGGTCTGATCCTGACGACAGTCACGATGATTGTCGTTTACTTCACAGTTGAATGTCTTTGTACGCGTGAAGTGGAAATCGATTTCCAATCTGCAGCGGCCAGGGGAAGTGCATGAACGAGACGGGTCCTGTGACAGGAACTTGATGCAGTGTGTAGCATATCCCGTCAAGAAGGTGAAATTTGATAGATAGAGAGAGCATCCATGGAACTTCTGGGTCCAAGTGTATAGGATAACCTCCGAGACGGTGAACGGGAGACTTGCCTGCAAAAATGGACCCAGTCCAGCCAGCACGCAGAAGCGAGATGCAAATGCAATTATTTAAAACTCGGAGAAAAAAAATGTCTGCAGCGGTCTGCGCTCGGCACGGGCAGTGACGACCTGTTCAAATACCGCTGTTCGATGTTGGAAAAAGATTTGGAACAGTACTTGTCGAAAACTGAAAACGACCACCAGGAGCCAGTCACTACTGGCCACCGGTTTCCCACCTCCGACGCATGTCGGAGCCGCCAGTCAGCCAAAGCCTCGCACCCACCACCGGTCGGATGTACGTGGATTTCCCTAGTCGACGCGCCCGCATTAGCAAAGGCAGACACAGTGGTAGAACCGAGACGAACAGGAGAGTGTGTCACTGCTTCCTGTGTGACAACGTTATTTTGCCGAATATCTCAGCCCAGTTATATTCATTTTTTGAATTGCAGGAAAACACAACTTTGGCGCACGTTTCACCCGCTAGAACTTCTACTGCAACATTACTTTTTGGATGGACACCTCCGCTGCAACATCTGTAACCGAGTACTGAGCGGTGAATCGTAACCGACAGGCTCTTGTTGACAGATCTGTGAACGTTTCACGGCACAAGGGAGGATGGCTAACCTCACAGGATTTGTCAAGGTAATGCCCGGGTCCCTCAGACTGGCGTGGTGCACACAGGATGCAAGTGTCCAGGCGAGTATCGTCTGCTTCGGGGAAAAAAATGAGTACGCACACCGTACATTCTCCGAGAGGTACTAGCCTCGAGGAACTGCTAACGCGGCACTCTTCAGGTAGCCCTTCAGACCAGCGTCCCGACCCACACCAGACGCAAGCATTTAGGCAAGTATCTTGTATTTCAGGGGGGAGGTGCACGGACACCGTGGCTTCGTCGAAGGACGCTGGTCTTGCGATGCGGACACCTGCGTCGCATGGTCTGAGGCTTCTTCCATTCCCATGGTATGTACTGGGACTTGAGCCAGGAAACAGTGGCATATGTCCGCAGTACAATGGGAAGGAAGTGCCCCTGACCATGCAGCAGCAAATGCACACAGTCCGGAGAACGCAGCGTCCCCAGCGACTCATGCCAGTACATACGCATGCCGTGTGTATTCCCCATAACCCAATGATATGGACAGGGATGAAGGTGCGCACCAGGTAGGGTATCCGTCCCATGACGGCGAAGACCAGATGCGTCGGCGAAGTCTTTGCCAGTCTCCTGAAGCACATGGGTGAAATCCAGAGAGTGGATGCTCGGGGGGCCCTGGTTACTCTGGCTGACCGTCCGACTGAACTTTATAGTCTTGTGGGTCGGTATCTTTCGGCCTTACACACTGTGTTATTAGCGCCATGAGGATGTCCTGAAACCTGTAAGCGGGTATTTGCCAGCTTCGCGATCACGACGGCGGACCAGTTACAAGGTGAGGCACCATATCGAGGGACCGTCTGGACCGTTTATTCATTCCCGGAAAATTATTTTCTTTTTCAGACGTGACATGCAGCCCTATTGCCTCTATCTGAGTTTTCAGATGAATTTCGGACTTTCATATGTCGGGGTCGTTGCGTACTCTCTTCTCCGAAAGTGCCACCTTTCCACACGAGAAAAAAATTCTCTCCCCATTTCAAGGTTTTTTCCTTTCTTTTTTTATGGCGAGGCGACATGGAGTTACCGCCGACAGAGGGGCGAGGTACGACTGTTCAACCACCTGTCTCGGCGTATTCATGAGCTACCACACCATGCGTCATGTGGTCCAAACCCTGCGTTTTGGTTTGACCACTACCTCTGCGCCACCACCCTCTTTTCACGCAGCTTCTGAGAATTGACCACTGTTCCCCTCCACAGGCCCTTGACCACGTCGACTATCTCCTGTGGTGTTACGCGCTCCTGCTCCGCCGACTGGCCCACCTATTATTCGACACAAATGGTGATGCGTTAGACTTTTCTACTCGTTTCTGCTACATCCTCCGAGCCTCGGCTTGCCATTGCAGTGTCCTATCTGACGGAAAGTACACATGGCATCCGGTAGTATTTTCGGCACGTCGGGCTCGTATTTTTCACTGTCCAATGGACCACTCACGCTTATTCACGCCAGACGTGGACTACGATAACACCCCGCCGACGACGATGATTGGTGACTACCTCAGGTCCCTACAGAACTGTCTCTTCAACGGTAGACTCTACCGGAGCCCGGACACAAGCTACTGTTTTCGGAGGATTCATCCTGCACAGGCGGACCTTCTAGACTTCTTGGGCGGTGCGACGCAACAATCGTATCGCTGATCAATCGATCATGATCCATCAGACCATAAAGAGTCGCGTTCGTAATGTCTATACTCACACCGTGAATCCGTGATGCAAATGCAGCCACAGCATTCGGGCCGCAGCTCGTGCACCCCAAGTCACGGACGGTGACCTCGACAGCACGATGCACAGACAGCCATCCGCATCACACCCTAGTCCTCAGCGGCAGGATAGGAGAGTAAAATGGACCTGCTAATTCCCTTCTTTCACGTCGCTTTTGTGGGCGACCATTTCGAACGCGTTGATCAGTCTCAGTTTCCTTTCTTTTCTCTCTTTCCCCCCCAAAGTGTTCCATCGTGGCTCATGCAAACACGTTCCGCGCTTCTGCTGTCCGACGTATTACAATTACCTGTCAGATTTTCGACTGCCACCAACGTGTGGGAACTACATCCACCGGTCGGTGGTCCAAACGGACTTCTTGGAAGTTGGAAGTCACTGCGTGTTGAAATGAGCCGTCGCATTGGTCCACTGGAAGGCAACACTAACGTTGGTTATCGCCCCTGATTGACGATTCAAGCCGGGCTTATGCTTGGCTGATGCCTTGACTGTTATTCGTCTAGCTGGTGCACGTGTAATTTCAGGGTCCAGCCTGCAGTGCGTCCGCGCGGCCAGCACACCCAGACGATGCAGGGTCTCATAACGAAACGGCACGACTAATTTGATATATGGACACCACACAAATGCAACTGCTACGACGACCTGCATGTTACCCTGCTTACCCGAGCACCGCAGGACAGGAGGGTGATCCGTCCGTTTTACTTGATCTCCAAAAGTTTTACCTCTGATAACGGATGGACCATCAGTCAAAAGCCCTGACGAGTCATCGATTGTGACGCACCAAACTTTAGTGTAGAGCCAGGAGGGATGTCACCCATTTTCTTGTTGCCGTATCCCATCGATGGCGGGACCACAATTTCGCGCTCTCCTCCGACTTGCATTCCGGCGATCCCAACATCCCAGCCTGATACAGCAGTAAGCACATCACGCCTTGCACACAATGTAATTTGTCCTACCTTTGATAACATCACCCTGTCCGAGAGTGAAAACGAACTAACAGATGGCGCTGTGAACAAAATCTGGGACACACGACAAAACGAGACTCACAGGCTTTCCTTTGGTGTTCTTGTCGAAGACTTTGCCATCTGGGAACTTGCCGATATAACGCATTCCAACCTTGTCGCCCTTCTTCACCATCTTTCCAGTGCCAACCTTGAAGTCTCGGATCTTGACACCTCCATCGAGGGTGCGCTCGGCCTTCTTGTCCCCTTTCTCCTTCTTTTCGCTACCCTCCTGCCCCTGCTCCTCTTTCTCTTTCTTTTCCGCCTTAGCTTTCTTGTCCTTCTTGTCCTTCTTGTCTTCTTTCTTTTCTCCAGCCTTCTTTTCATCTACTTTTCTCTCCGGCTCAGGGGCAGGGACAGCCTTGCCATCTGCAGCCTTGAGTTTCTTTGCCAACTTTTTCTTTTGTGACTTGGACAATTTCTCTTCAGGCTCCTCAACTTCCATAGCGTCATCGCGCGGACGCTTGAGGCTTTTGGGTGACTCCTCGTCTCCTACTTCTTCGAAGCGACTATAAAAGTAGCATAATCAATCCATAGAACCTGGCTAAGACAACCTAACTCACGCGGCATCCTCGCCTTCGTCGTCTAGATCGGGTTCATCATCACCGACCTCTATTTCAACGTCCGAGCTGACTTCAGCTAGGTTGTATGCATCTTCCTCTTCCTCTTCCTCTTCCTCACTCTCGTCTGAAGTTATCGGCGTTTGGTCAAAGGGGGCCTGGTCTGGCGATATGGACGGGTGAGGAAAGCGAGAAAATGAAAGCGTAGCACATCCTACCAATGTAGTTGCCATACAGATGAATTGTGCTGTCGAGAAGAAAGGACGCGCCATCAGTTGTGTGTAGGCACATGACGCGTGTTCCCTGCTCACTTTTTGCCAACAGCCTCGAGGATGTACTCCATATCCTCCTCGAGAATGATTTCACACGTAGACTGCTCGATCTGCCATACATGTCAGACGCGTTCTCGGACATGTCGACGAGTGAGAGCGCGTACTTTGCCGGGTGTAAGGGAACAAAGGACGGTGGTCACGGCAGCACCTTTAGGCGCCTCGTCCTCATCTTGGCTGTCGAGCGAGGCGAGACTCTGGTATGTGAGCTTGACGGACGTTCTGGCATAGTCGTCTTGCAGCTCGTCGGGAAGAGCCGCATTTTTTATTTGGAGATCACCCTGGGGGACGATGACCTCTGGCTTGCCCGGGGCCAATACGATGCTCCTACCCAGCTCGTCAGCGTCACTCACAGACGTGGAACATGGCGCGTACCAAGGTGCAATAGCGACGACCATGGCAAGTCTTTCGATGGCAACAGCAGGAAGAAAAACCGTTCAACAAGACGAATTTGAAACTCCGCTAATGGTCAGTGTCGGTCGTCCTCGTCGTCGAGATGGTCGGTGTCGACGCTCAGATAACGTTGGCGGGAGAACTGACGCGTTCAAACAGTCAAACGTGCTCAGACCATACCTCGCCGCTGTCAGGTCGTCGCTCACAGCAGCGCTCACGCTCGAAAGCTTTTCATCACAGGTGTGTTGTTTCGTCGGCTCTTATCTCAGCTGATTTCGTACCGTGCGCGCATCCAGGTCGTCGAGCGGCACAATAAACCAGAGGTCGAAGCACGGTATGTATGTCTCCTCCGACACGATCGCATCGTCGTCATCTTAGCGCCATATATAGTGGATCGAGAGAAGTCCTCCTCAACCCCCTTACGATATCCCGCAATGAAAACGAGCGCGTGTTGATCGAACCCTCAGTCAACTCGATACGGATGAGCATCAAGATCAAACAAGCAGATGAAATCGAACGTATCCTATGCCACAAATTCATGCGCTTCATGATGCAGCGCGCAGAGAGCTTCGTTGTGCTGCGCAGGAAACCCGTCCCTGTACGTCTGATCGACACGACGAGATCAAAGACACGCTGATGGTCCCAAGGGTTATGACATCTCGTTCTTGATCACCAACGTTCATTCAGAAACAATGCTCAAGCACAAGGTCGTCGATTTCATCATCCAGTAAGTGTCCGCATCTGATGTATCGTGCCTCGATCCTGACGTCTCCCAAAACCTCAGATTTATGGAAGAAGTAGACAGAGAAATAAGCGAGATGAAACTCAGTCTCAATGCCCGGGCCCGTACAGTTGCAGAGTCTTACCTGACTGCGGTAAGTTCACCTTGCTTGCGATGCCGAGGCATGAATTTGATCTCGTCGGTAGTTCAACTCATGAGTAGGGATGCTCCGCCTGAAACCTTTTACCTTACCCACTGCACCAAGTAAATACAGATGTACATCCTAGAAGCATCGCGCTTGTCTCGAGAACCACGAACTCCGAGTTGTACCACTATGCTGAAGCTAATTGGAGCCGGTACCAAGAAATTAACTGATCCCACTTGATGTCCCAAGAGGTCGTCTAAACTGAATGGCAACAACTGCAATTTATTACAACTTCGAGGATGCCGTAGGAGACTATGGACCATATGAACAACGTCCAAATGTATGCGCGGTGTTCGTCCATGCCGAGAACTTTTGGTACTGGTACAACGGATTATGCGAATGCTGAGGATGCGATATGGGGTACGGGACAGGACAAAAAAGGACGCGGACGCCAATGCAGAGACAAAGGAGGAAGACAACAAAACTCACTGCACACCACGCAAGCCTCCCTCCAAATTATTAAACAACAAGTCCTTGAGCCTTTCCAAGACCCGATTCTCGGCACTCGGCGCGCATTGAACCATCTCTCTCTCCCTCTGTTCAGATTCGGCCAGTCGTCGACGCAGTTCCCAATTCTCATCCCGCGAGGCGTCCAGCTGAATGAGCACCTCCCGAGAGTGAGACTCCAACGCATGTACCCTGTCCTCTGTCCGCGTTAAACGGTTGTTCGACACCGAGAGTTTCTCCTGTAGCTTGTTCTGCGCAGCACGTGCCGAGCTCAATTCATTTTCCAGATCCTTGACGCGTAACAGGGATTTCGCGTCGGGTGGCGGAACACTACTCGGTGGAAGACCGTTGGAATCAGACAGGGAGGACGACAAGCAATTTCTGTTGCTCGAGGAGTCGAGGCCGAGCGTGTTCTTGGGTTGGGGACGTATCGCTCCGGCAACGATGGTGTCGTTCACGGTCCCATAGACAGCACGAAAGAGGTCGTGTGCTATAGTCGCGTGTCTAGCACTTTCCGGATCGCCGGGACGTTCCCGGCTGATATCCAGTTCACACGCTGCCAACAGCAACATTGCCGGCCGCATGGCCGCATTTTGAAACACGGGCCTCGTGTAGCTACTCGATTTAGGACAAGGCGAGCTAGGAGAAACCAGTGTCGCTGTGGAGGCGGGTACAGCTGTGAAGTATTCTCAAACAAAGGTTCCTATACATATATGGGGCGTACCATCTCCCTTTCCTTTTTCGACATTGGGCAGATTATCCAAGTTGTCCAGCAGGGATCTGATCACAACACATGCAGCCCTGGAGTGACCCGTGCGCCGATAGTGTGCGGCGACCAGGAGATATGCGCCTGGATCACTCTGAGTGATACTCAGCAGCGCGATTGTGCCCTTTGGATCGTCGGGAAGCGCGGAGAGATCACAAGTAAAAGAGTACCCCTTGTAAGCGAGGCTGACTTGGTAACCACTCCTGTTTGTACACACTGCCTTGTTCGTGTTGTCCGTGGATAACGGTGGGGAACGGGTGGGAGGGGGGGCACCAAGAGAGACAGGCTCCTTTATTGGAGGTGTACTGGAGGGCTTATCGGGAAGTTCAATACTGCGTAAGAACGAGGACACCGAGCCGGGTGGGGGATTCTCGGCTTTCCTTTGACCACTGGAAGCACTGGCGGCAGTAAATGCAGATGTAAGAGGTGGCCGAAGAGACGGGCCTGGTAGATCTGCATATATGCTGGGAGCAGCTGTATGCGGTGGCCGTTCGCGCGCAGACCTGTCCGTGCTGGTATACCTCCGGGAATTAGAGGCAACACGATCCCCCCCTGTTTTGCGGTACTGGTCGTCCGCGGAAGAATTCAACACTACACGCAATATCTGTGCCTCATCGCGGCGCGATCTTTTCGCTCTGCTTGTTGGGGATACCGTCTCGCAGGCGTTCCCCGAGGGCTGTGGATGGGACGCGTCGCATAGCCGACGCGTTCTGTGGGCGGGGGAGCCACCTCCAGGCGTGTTGTGTTTCTTGTAGGGAGCAGATCGGGAGGAGGGTGTTGGATAAGGACGGGAGGTGACCTTCATGCTGGAGGGTGGACAAGTTGAGTAGTAGTGGCTGACTGGCGGGATAAAGACGCCAACCAAGTTTCAGTCTGACATTGACAACGTACGCGCGTCCTCTCAAAGCTACTCGACCATCGTGGTACTTCCACGTCGTACAGGGATCGTACTAATATCCTGAGTGGTACGTACACTGAGGCTGACGCTACACCCGGAATGAGGCCAGCCTTTGCCACTCCGGACTGCTCTACGGGGAAGCAAACAGTCACTGACACGCGCTTCGGGAGGGGAAACTGTTTGGAAGATATTCGCCGAGTCTAAGAGCCACCATCTCCTCCCGTTGCTATTGCACTCCACCTTGGCGCGATTAACCTCATTGAATCTAGGGTAAAAGCACGTCGGCTATCAGATTGTCCCTGAACATCTTTGTCGGGCAACGCGTTGTTATGTACGCCCGTACAATATCCCCGACAATATAACTATTAATACGACTCTCATCAAGTGCAAGCATAGAATTCACACCACACCCGGCCACTCCTGCCATCCAGGAAGACCAGGTGATCCATGCGACAAAACCAACCTCCTAGAGGTCCGTCCAATTCAGACAATTTGGGTTTGACACTTGCCTAACTTACTATCTCGATGATCACATCGATACAGGGGTGGTATCGCCGCTGCCCTGGACCACATCAACCTGGAAATTTTTACCAGTAAGTAGCGAACGGCATGACCTACTTTTTCTCGGATCAAGTTGCTCGGAACATGGTCGGCCACTATATGCTGCGATCAGTGAAGGTGGCCAGTGGTGCGTGTCAAGAAATGCAAGTGGTAGATGAGCCAGTAGAGGTCATCTTCAAGGTCGAGGTAGGGTCAAAGCACTTTTTCTAAGAGACAACACACGGTAGGTACAGGATTCATTGCGAGCAAAGGATAGAGTGCACCACTCTCACGGCAAAGCTGTGTGGCGGAGAGCCGCGACATGCTGTCGACAGCGTTGTATACAATTGACACGCTGGTGTTCGAAGGTGTGGGGTCCGCCGACGATCCGATCCGAGAATAGGTCGTGGTGAGGACGCAGAACGGGATCGCTTCCGGGGAGAAGAGCATGAAGGGTATGTTGCTCTGGTCACGGACGATCCTTCACGATTCCGCATTTGTCTTCCAGTGATGTTGTCACCGTTCCTCCCGAGAAAGCTGTGCCGAAGCAACGCCCACTAAGGTCATCGACATGTACATACGCTAGGGTATACAGCAAGAAACGGCGTATCACGATCAAAACGTACAACGCAAAGGGTCGCGAGAGATGGTCGGCAGGTCAGAGGCAATATACACGATGTCGTGAAAGGCTATTGCCCTGATATAGTCTATTCTCGGCCAGACATTTGGATCACACCTGTGAAAACCCAGCAGGTGTTATGGGAAATGCCCGACTCCGAGTGTCCTAAAAAGTCTGCTTGATCACGAGCCTAAATAGTCAACCTCGAATGCTTCCTATCTCGAGTGAGTCACGGTAAGGGAACATGCGACGAATTGAGGCCCAGTGGGAGCATTGTGTAGTCCCTCAGCGTTGATCTATTCCAGGAAGACGTGCGCAGCTGTATCGCCCCACTCAGTCGCCCCACGCTCTGGTAAATTCAGGGTTACTTACATGTTCGGTCGCCTCTTGCGTAGACAGGAGGTTCATATGGTCCGGTATGAACCCGCCGTTCTGATCATCCCCGCAGGAAAGAACCTTGAGCTCGACAACTCTATCCATCAACGCCTATTGAAACTCACCAGCGCGAGCTCGTCAAGGTTGCGGAATGCGTGCCGCATGTCTAATGGCAGCTGTGTGGGTAGGATCAGCACATGGATCGTTGGCGAAAACGGTTTCGAAGCCGCGACGAGCGGCGCCATCGCCTAGTTCGCCAATGCAGTCAGCAAGGCGTCCATTGACAAAATTAATGACGAGAACCGCACCATCGCCGTGCTAATACCGAGCGTAATGTCCGATCGCTTCGCTCGGGCATCTTTACCCACCAGAACGAAGAACTCCCAGAAGCAGTCTATAATGTACACCGATTCTTGCTGTATAGTCTCTGCAAACACGGTCGGAACTGGACGGATCTAAAGAGAGTTAGCCTTCTAGCATCGTGGCGTGGCGCGGAAACGATTACCGGAGCCTCCGAGTTCGCGACGTCCACGAGCCAACAGCGAGGCTCGGACGGTACTACACTGCTCCTCCACTTCCAATAATCAGCCTTGGCATACGACTCTGAGTCACCAACGACCATCCAGAACATATCATCATCTCCATCATTCTCGCCCTCTTCAAGCTCCTTCACCAACGTTCCCTTGGTCGCCATGTCCTGTGCATACCGGAGCGCTGCACTCCGTTCTGCTGCAACTGAACCACAGCCATGCCATACAAAAATGCTGTCCAAGATGGAGATGCAGTAACTGTACCCGGAACATAGATTCTTGATGTTCTGTAGACGGATGACATCAGTGTTTCAGAGTGTACTGTGTGAAGAGGACGAACCAGATCCATCTCGTCAATCAAGACCTGACCATCGATAAATCTCACGATATGCATTGCAGTGTTCTCAGGTGACCAATGAGCCCTGGTGCCCTGGAAGACCAGTCAAGCCAAAGATGCTCTCAGGCCCATGTTCTGCCTCACCTGGCGTATTGCGAGTTGCCCCCCGAGAACGTGTACGAGCTCTGTGGGCTCGCGCTGTTGATCAACCATGTCCTACATGGGAATAGCAGTCACCACAACCGCAATCGACAAGGAAACGGATACGCACCGCCGAAGTTCCATACCGTCTCGCGAGCTCGCTCACCTTCTTCCCCTCCTTCTCCCCAAAGTGACACTTTTTTCCCTTCCAGCACCACACTTTGCTCATGACGAGCCCGCTCTCATGGGACTTGGCGCGATGCACGAGAACGAGGACTTCGCCGTCGTAAAAGACGTTGGTGTCACGTTGGACGGGGACAGCGCTCGTGTGTACGAGGGACATGATCTCCACCGAGACTGTGCGCAGATCCGGATTCGGCACAAACTTGGCGGTCGGGTGCTCAGCTCCCAACAGCGCCGTAACGTCCACCTCCGGTAACGGCGCATCGACATGCTCTGTTTCCACGTCTCCCGCGTCAGCTCGACCCCATGGTCAAGTATGATTATCAAATTACAACGCTTACCAATGTGCACTTTGGGGGACGGCGATGGCGACGGGGAAGGGACAGGAGACCGAACAGAGGGCGGGAGCTCTGGAGCGCTGGTTGATTCGTCACGTAAGTTGCTCAAAGGACGCTCACTGGTGACCTTGCCGCCCAACGCCACATTTTGCCCCGCGCTCCGCGACATAGTATTCAGCGGAGACGCCACAGGGGTCCGCACCTCCGCCAACGGGGGCATCTTGATCGCGGAGTATCGTTCGTAGCTCGGCCTGCGTTTGTCCGCCGTTACATTTCCAAGCCCGGTGCTTGGGACCTGACACACGAGGGCGGGTGTAGGAACCGAGCCAGAGTCGCCAGAGACCCCTTTCTCTTGCTCCGCCTTGTCCTTGTCCTTGTCCTGATGCTGTACAGCTTCGTTCAGCGCCTGGGCAACTTCCATCACCAGCGCTCTATTTCCCGTGCTCGGGATACGCGCGTGACGCGTCGGGTTCTCCTTGGACACTGGTTTTGAAACGTCCTTGTCGCCTGGCGCGATCGCACTCGAGTTGGCGAGACCGGGGAGGGCCCTGCGCCCGAGCATACCACCAGCGATATTACTGGCGGGCTTGGCACCAGCACCAGGCTGATACGCCGCCGAAGTTGACGACGTGGGTTTCACCCCAATCGGTGTCGGCTCCGTCCAACGGTTAGCGATCGTTCCTATACTGTCTGACCGACTCGGCTTCGCAGGAAATTCGACTCCAGGCCGGGAGTTCCCCCGGCTGGATGAGGCAGGTGCGCGTGACAGTCCTGGCGGATCCGGGGCGGGACTCGCAAGCGATGAGGATGGCGCTGCCGGATCGGTCGATTCGGTGCCTGTGGCAGCGGGGTGGCTGGATGGTGCCGCAAGGGCAGGTGGATCCCCTGATCTTGCCTCTTCGAACCTTGCTTTGCGTGGCTTCTTCGCCCTGTCCTTTGTAGGCTATTCGGAAGCATCCAAAGGGGGTAGGTGGAGAAACAATGGACCAGCAAGGAAAACATGCCATTAAAACGACACAGGCAGCATTACACCATTAATCGACGTAAGGCATGTGCACCAAGTTTCAACCAAATTTAAGAAGTACGAAAGAAAAAAAAACAAAAGGGGGACATCCATCAACCATCGATTAAGCTCGAGTGTCACCAAAGAGGACGCACATGACTCAGTGGTTTGCCAGGTGGGGAGGGTAGTGATGATGCGTGTACCCTTGGCGTCTTTGCCCTACCTGGGTGCGCATTGGGCCCAGCTAAAGCCCCGTGATTTACATCGCCTCCCCCTGTCCCTGTCCCCGTCTCTCTAGCTTGGGGTCCTCCCCTCGGTGATTTAACGCCAAGTTCGTCGACGTCGGGTAAAACAGGTTCATCACCAGTCTTGATAGGTTTGATGTAGGATATCATCGTACTCGATGATCCGAGTTTCTCTTCCCTGTCTTGCACAGGGAACTCGTCGGATTTCTTGAGTGGCGTTTTGGGTATCGCAGGAAGGGAAACTGCGCTCCGCACAGACCGTCCCGTATCGTGCGTCTTGACCGCCCAGACGTCCTGTCCCTGCTCTGTCCCTGGCTTCACACTCGCATGGGCAGTATGAGATCTCGTCGGAGTGGAGCTCTTGGCACTCGGAAGTGGGGATGACGGCGTACTGTTAGCACTGGCATTCATCACAGGAGTCCATCGATCAAGCACCGAACCGCGTCTCGTACCCTTCTCTCGTACCTCGCTACCACCTTGGTTAGGTGCAGGCGATGTCGAGGGAAATACATGCTTCGAAGAAGGGGACGGGCCCCCTTGAGACTCATTACTGATTCTATCGCTCGCTTGAATGATGCTTTGGACGAATCCACGACCTTGCAATCTGCTGATGCTAGGTGTGGGGTCCTTTGTTGGAGTGCTGATTGGCGGCCGCAGGAACGCGGGAGACGCACCACGCAAAGGTTGTGGTGAGTGGGTATTGCGAACAGGTGATGGAGGTGCAGGGGATCTAGGAGTGATGGTCGGAGTCGATGATACCTGGGGAGATGGTGAGTGTCGGGGCGTCTGCCATGGAGCTGCCCCGAGGAAACTTGTGCGTGTGGGGCTAGATTGAACGGGAGTCTTTGCTCGCGTAGTATCTGTACCTGCCGTTTTGGCACGTGGCTCATCAACAAGGGTCTTTGAAATGTGATCTATGGAAGGTGTCTTTGAGCGTGCCTCGATGACTGGTGCCGTCTTAAGTCTAGGATCAGCTACAGGTGTTTTAGGACGTCCTTCCGAACAGGTGGGTGTCTTTGAACGAATATCTGTAATGGAAGGAGTCTTAGGACGTGATTCGGGGATTATGCTTTTGGCAGTGGAAACCGCCCTCGAATCAAGATTCTGAGACGGCGGGGAAGAAATCGGGGGAGGGGGTGTAACTTTGAACTCTGAAAGACTGCCATGAGGCGTACTTCGACGACGCTCACGGATCCCATGGGAGGTTAATTTGGGGGACGATGATTGACCAGATTGTTCCTCAATCCTCTCGACATACCGGGCGACATTCGACGTGCTGATCGTACATGCACGAGAAGGTTCGGATGAGACTGTCTGCGGGGCAGGCGGTGCGGTTTGTGGCGGAGGGGATTGCGGCAAGGAGGTCGGCGCTGAAGGCGAGGACGGAGCAACACAGGCCTCGCGTCTGACCATTCCGGGCATTGCAATACCCCCATGTCCGAATATCGGGTGTACCGGGCCATGGTCCCCACGCCCATCATACGCTCGGTTCGCATCCGGCTGCGGTTCGTGCCGCCGGAGTCGGGGACCAGACGCACTACCTCCCATGAAAGCCGCAAGCGACATAGGAGCTGGCTTCGTCCCAGTCAATGTTGGCTTTGTCGCAGGTTTTGGGAGCGAGAGTGTCGACATGGTTGATTTGTCAGTGGAAGACGTCCCCGGATCAGCCTCCCCAGTACCTGGCGAGCCTTCCCGGAGCTTAGCTGTAGTGAAGGCAATTAAGACGAATGCAGTTGCCTTTGGTAGTAGGCCAGATCACATACACAGATCGATCCCATGCATGCCCACACCGAAATCGCCGCTCTGGCCCGTTCTGTTCCTCCTCATTCTCGCTAACCTGGCTCTCGTAATCTCTTCTTCCAAACGTCGTTGCTCGGCCTCGTCATCTGCGTCTACTTGGCGTTGCATCGCCTTAATCCTGTTTGTCCATTCTGCGAGCCCAGTGTCGGTTGTAGTCGAGGAGTAAGATGGGGCGGGGGGAAGGTCAAATCGAGCAGAACGTGGGGTAGACGTCATCGACATCGCTAAGGGAAAAGGCCACTCCCTTGACCAGTTCTTGCCTTTGCTCGGTGGCTCGTCTATGGTACAGGAGGATGCTGACGTAACAACACCGCAACTTGGCCAGTGAAATTTAAGAAGGGTCGAATGTGTGTCACACATAGAGACTGGCAAAGAGAAAGGAAGTAGAATTTTCAGAATAAGTCCAAGTACATATTAGTATGTCCATCAAGTCAATCAAAGTTCTCCAGCTCGAATGTAATGGCATGGCAGTGTGCATTCATGCCCAGTCGCTCAAGCAAACAAAGCGAAGGCGGAGGAAACAACGACCAGCAAGGCTACACCAAGATTGAGGCTGCTAGCGGAAAGAGGGGCAGCTCCACTCGTAGGACTGGAGGTAGAGTTGGAGGCAGTCTCCTGAATGCCCGAAGGCATCTGACCATCTGTTCCAGCCCTTGTAAGTTAATCCCTGCGTAAAGAGGCTGGAACACAAACCGGTGAAAGAAGAGCCACACTCGGACTGAAGGGCTGACTGATCACTTGACAGGAGCGAAGGGAATTCCTGGAATATGATGGTGTATCCAGCCTTTGAACAATTGGAGCAAGTCACGCTTTGAGGTATGGATATATTTTTTCCAGCTATAGCTTGTGCAATTAAGCCAGCGACATTGCTGAGAGAAAGGGTGGTAGTCGCCGATTGGATGCCAGTAAGCTCTTCGGTGACACAAAGGGAGTTTGCCGAAGTGCTGCACAGCGACAATAAGTGGACGACAAACATGGGTGACAGGGAATCTCACTCCCTCAAGCACGCAACTCGTCGTGCGGTAGGGTAGGCAGCCTGTACGGTCGTAACCAGAGCAGCAGGATTGCTGGTCGTCAAGCCAAGGCTGGCAAGATCGGTGGAGCAGCCATTGACGATGGCGGTAACGACGGTCTGGAGGGTCGAATTGCTGCACGGGCCTTGGCTGCACAACCCAGTCAACCAAGTATTGACGGTTGGAATGATGGAGGTGGTAGAAGAGTTTGATAGAGCCAGAGGTGCAAGCAAAGCAAGGTCGAGACAAGTGGCATTAGGAGATGATGCGATGGAAAGCAGGGTCGAAGAACATTGGCTGGATATTCTAAAGGGATGGCAGGGATGATGAGTAGGATTATTGTCTGTGGGCAAGACTCACGACTGAGCGACGGCGAGACCAGCACCGGCAATGAGAAGAACGGGTCTAAAGAACATGTCGGCGAAGATAAGTTAAGGAGGACAGTCAAGGAAGACAATGAACGAGGGATCAAGAGAGGCGAGCTGCGGATTTCTGGTCCCATTTATAATCGGTCATGTCACAGACGGCACAGCTTGAGGATGTCATATGACTTACTCCTTGACCCACAAGGACCAAGGAATATAATTCACCTGTATCTCATTGCCTAACCGTGGTATCCACAAGCGTATGGGCCGCTATTCATTACTCTGCATGATGTTTGCTGTGGGTTAGCGAGAGTAAAACCGAAAAATGATACAAAGTTGAAGTTACTGGGTGCGTCGTTGGCAACGGAGCACTGCTAGCCGCAGCTTCACTGTGGTCCACGCGACAGCGGGGTCAGCTGGAAACACCAGTTAAGGCCGTCGCATGATATACAGGACGTCGTCAAGTCGAGCGTACGATGTAGCAGAAAACAATTAACCTATTGACCATCCCCATTCGGAGTGCGACAGCTCGTTTAGATCGCCATTGTACACCACTCCATAAAATCCAACGTCATGCCTCCGTTCACTTCACCATGTTCCCTCTTTTCTTCCTTCTCCTCTCGTTCTCGTCCGCTCTCGTCGCCCTCCCGCTTCCGCGAAGCAGCAAGTCCGTTCTTTCAAGCGCATCCTTAACTCCTGTCGTCACGGCACCTCTCTCCACTACGGCGAATGCGACAGCACCGTCTTCCACATCAAGCTCTAACTCTTTTCTCCCCGTTTCTTCCGGATGCTTCCCATCGCTGAACTTCCAAATGCCATCGAGTGTCCCCGATTCACTGGACGATTGGTGGTGTCCGATGGACACCGAGTACGCGTTCATGGGCTTCAGCTATGAGGTTACTGCATGTCCGTCTTTTCGTCTCCCCCTTTACGTTAGAACTGATTTTTCTTTAGGCCAGAGCCCAGATCAACTCAATGCTGAATTCGCCGACATCAGAAACAACTTCAATGGTCGCTACGTCCGTCTCTACGGTGCGTGTGACAACGACAATTTCTAGTGTGTAGACTCTCGCCAACACGTATCATTTTTCTATCTAACATGATTTCCAGCGATGACATCGTGGATGCCGCATGGAACAACGGCCTTGGGGTCCATGCGCTCATATGGGTCGGTCCCGTGTCTTCTCTTCTTTCGTTTGCTCACTCTCTGCAGTTTGGTTTCGATGGCGGTGACGAGTGGAAAGCCCGTCGTGACTCTCTCATAAGCGCGCTCACTACCAATCCCAAAGCCAAGTTCGTCACCCGCGGCGTACAGTTTGGCTCTGAGCCATTGTTCGACAATGTCCTTCCTCACTCTGAGCTTGCTTCAGAAGTGGCATCAGCAAAATCCCAGCTCGCTGGCATGCAAATTCCTGTCACGGTCTCAGAGCTCGCCTATGGCTACCAGGAGCGTGGTGGCGCTCAAGACGTCCTCGACACGATTGATTATATCAACATCCATATGCTTCCTTTCTTCTCGACCCTTGCGACCACTGGAGAACTGGCTTGGCCACTCGTCGAGACCGATATGAATTGGTTTATTGAACACGGCAACGGGAAGAAGATGTACTTTGACGAGGTAAGTTTTGCAACGCCTCTTAGACTGTCTCTTATTTGACTGCTCTTCTCAGAATGGCTGGCCATCACTTACCTCTCAAGGTGTGTCACCGAACACCCCGGATGCAGTCGCTGACGTCAACAGCGAACAGGTACGTTCCACCCATCTAACCGCTATGCCTACGCAAGCCTGACAGGATTATTTCAGGCATATTACGAGTTGCTTGATAGCCACTGTGAAGATTTTAAGAACGCTCCTTGGGGCGGTGTTGGGTGGTTTGCACATATCTATTCTGACAGCCAGGAGCCTGGATACGGAATCTATGACACGAATAGCGTGAAAAAGTTTGACTTCCAGCCCCGGACATCGTGCTAGACGACCTCAGAGTGGTCATCGTTTCGGTTACTGAGATGTCTCTGGAGAACATCCCTTTCGTATCTTGCTCATGATTTTCGTGTTACACTCATTTTGACGGCTGTCAATCATCTGTATTCCTAGACATCTGCACAATCAATATATCGTTGCACTCAGAAGTAGTACGACAAAAGCTAGTCATACAAAGATCGACCAAACACTTGGTGTCGGCGCTCCAAGAGCTTCGAGAACAACCCCCAGCGTTGTCAGTCTTCGTCTACGCAGGGCATTGGTTTATGTTCCAGACCCCTGTGGCGTGCTGGGCGATCTAAGCGCGCGGCAATTTCACTGGTAGGACCCTGACCTTCCACGTAACCATGTCGAAATTGTGGAGTCACCCCATCCACCTCAACGCAAAATGAAGCAGAGCGAGTCGATCAGCAATGGGTGTAGATGCCGATGACCCTCAAACTGGCGGAAATTCTCTATCTTCGTTTGCTAGTATCTGCGATGGAGAATGTTCACTGCACAATGCGAAAGACCAACTATGTGCACCAACTCTTCGTTGTCGTACGGCTAATTGGCATCGTATGCATGGGTATCGTTGCAGTCTGACACCAGTCTTTTTCAGTGTACTTATCTCAGAAGACTTGCTATGCATAAATCTAGCTCCAAGCTCGGCCTTGTGTTGGGTCTCGACAACCTAGACTTGTTGAGCGTTACAAAAGGGCGGTGGTGATGGCAGTGCGGGGCCTTAAATACTCGAGATTGGAGGTATCAGTACTGTGAGTCATCGATCAGGATCAATGACTGATGATCGATCCATCGAGGTGTCAAGCAACCAGCTTGGATCACCAAGGAGTCCGACAAGTACATAACATAGCGCTAGCTACGTGGCACTGCTCGCTACGCAACCCCGAGCAGAGCTTGTGCACAAAACCAACGGACAAGACGGTGTACGGACGCACCTCAAAGTTCAAAAGCTGGTAATCGTCATGTGCTTTTATTATAATTCAACACCCTAAACCGGTTATGAATGCCCAGTGTGAGGATCTTGTCCACAGCCCTAGACAGACGGATCACCTTGCGACGTCGAATCCCTCTCCAATAGTATCCCCGCTCAAGGCCCTGTTTCAAACCAGGATTTTTAAAGTGGGCCCCATCCTATCATAAATAGTACTCAGCTGGATTGCGTGCTTAATCAACGTCTACTGGTGTCCACCGTATCATGATAGGCGACAGGTCACGCGATAGATGGTTCCGACAATAACCTGAATCAAATCCTTTGATTAAAAGCGATCAGGGCGGGGCACGAGGTACAAGGTCCACAGGAGTAGCGGCGCGAGCATCTGATCGGGACGTCACCGTAAACGGGTAAAACGATCATTGGTTCGTTGATTTGCAACAGATGGTTGTGTGGTGTTGTCAAGGCACGGCCCTTACACTTTGTGGAACCATGCGTTCAACATGAATGATTGGAATCCGTGAAGCGGTTAGGCGCATGTTGTGGCAGTTTCATCGCTACATTCCCCACTCGCCGTCAGAAAGATGATACATGATGATCCCCTATCGTGCACTCTCGGTACCATAAAATCGACCATGCGACTGTCTTCATTCCCAAACCTTTCGATATGTTCTTTCATTTCATCCTTCTTCTAACCTTATTTGCTTCCCGTATCCTTGCGGGGCCACTCCCGCGAAGTGGTAATCGCTTTCACTCATCCTTCAACTCGAGTCCTGACCACATACCTACAGCTGATTCCTCGGCATGCTTTCCTTCTTTGAATTTTCGAATGCCATCGAGTGTCCCCAATTCACTCGACAACTGGTGGTGTCCAACGGACACCGAGTATGCGTTCTTGGGCTTTAGTTACGAGGTCACTGCATGTCTGTCTTCTCGTTCTTCCGACTACTTTGAAACTGACGTGACTTCAGGTCAAAGCCGACAGCAACTCAATGCTGAGTTTGCTGACATCAGGCACAACTTCAAAGGTCGTTACGTCCGTCTCTACGGTGCTTGCGACAGGAAAGGTTTCTAGTGGGTGGATCTTCGCTAATTTGTGTCATCCTTGCCTCTGATGTGAATCTCTAGTGATGACGTTGTAGATGCCGCGTGGAACAATGGCCTTGGAGTTCATGCACTCATTTGGGTAGGTTTCGTGTTTTCTTTCCCTTCCCTTCTCACCCTCTGTAGTTTGGATTCACTGGCAGCGATCAGTGGAAGACCCGTCGTAATTCCCTCATCGAAACGCTCACTACCAATCCTAAAGCCAAGTTTGTAACTCGTGGCCTACAGTTTGGTTCTGAGCCACTGTTCGACAACGTCCTTCCTCATTCCGAGCTCGCTGCCCAAGTTAAATCAGCCAAGGCTAAACTTGCCGGTGTAAAAATCCCTGTCACGGTCTCAGAGCTCGCCTATGGTTATCAGGAGCGCGGTGGTGCTCAGGACGTCCTCGACGCAATCGATTTTATCAACATTCACATACTTCCTTTCTTCTCAACTCGAGCGACCACTGGAGCGGATGCATGGCCACTCGTCGAGGCGGATATGAACTGGTTCATTCAGCATGGCAAAGGAAAGAAGATGTACTTTGATGAGGTGGGCCTTTCGGATTACCTTGACTCCCCATCTTTTGATCGCTCATCTTAGAATGGCTGGCCCTCTGTCACATCTCCGAGTGTTCAACCCAACAGCCGGCACGCGGTCTCCAGCGTCGCCAGCGAGCATGTATGTTACAGATATCCAACTGTCTGTGCTCAGCTGATGGTGGTATTTCTAGGAATATTACGAGATGCTTGACAGGCACTGCGAAGATTTGAAGAGGGCGCCTGGCGGCGGTGTTGGGTGGTTTGCACACATTTACTCTGACAACCAAGAACCCGGATATGGGATCTATGGTACCAATGGCAAAAAGAAGTTCTCCTTCCATCCCCGGACATCTTGCTAGACGTGCTGTTTTGGTGTTTCCGGCGTCTCAGGAAGATACCCCTTTCGTTGTTGTCCGAGGCCACTGTTTTACCGTTTCGTCGTTCTTTTTGTCAAACGACTCTATCGCTGGACGATTCAGAGTCTGCCCCTCGTTTTGACGGGATGTATTTGTTGGGAAATAGTCGAAAGGGTCGGACGTTCACTTCTTACCGGGTAGCCAAACCGTAGTGTACTGCATTCGCAAATTCTACACAGTCATATCACACGTACGATCGGCGCGCAAGGGGTCAGTGACGAGAACTGATTTTAGTAGTTTCAAGCGCGTTGGGCAACGACATTGACAGTTCTCTCGAAGGACTTGGTGCCCCGTTTCGGAGCCGGGCGCGATAAACATCCAGTGGCATGATTTCGCGTGCATTGTTCTCGGGCTTTCTTTTTCAAGACTCCTAGTTCCCGGCGGGTTGTCACGTCCGCGGGCGCGCTCGGACGTAGATAGAATAGGGCTCATATACAAGATCGACATCGTCAGAACTGTCTCGACAGGAGACCGGTGTACCAGCGAGAGATTCAGCGAGCTTGCAGCATGACACGGCGCACGACGAGTGACTGTCAGTCGGGGTGGCACAACAGCTGACAGGAGGAAGTCTACCCGTAATACTAGTGGCGCCGGTAAGCGTCCGATCGCGAATACGTAACCTAAATTTTGTTCGTGAGCGTCCCTGAGCAGTGCACATGGTGGCGGCCTCTCAGCCGTGTTCTCAGTGGCCCTCGTCCCGGTCCAATAAATGCATCCTTGGCGAAGCATCCTCTCCCTTCAGTCACAGCGAACCTCAGCCACTCACCGGCTTCTGTTCTATCCACTCGCAGGGCGTTAACGAGTTCGAGTCAGGTGAGGGAAAGAACGTTGCATATGAACGGTAGCGACGACTCAACATCTGACATGTTCGATGACTTACTCAAGAAAACATTCAAGGGCAATGCCTACGAGATCACTGCACTCAGCCCGTCACACCCTCCAATCCACTTCACCACGGTTTGTTGAACTCGATCTAATCATACCATCGGCCGTGTTGGCACCAAGCGCTGTAAACGCACTGGAGGACAGACCCTGCGCGTTGGTTTAGAAAGTGCACTCCGCGACAAGAAGGCACAGACATACCCAGGTGGATCTATACGCAGCATTCGCACTTACCACGCACCGGCGGCACGGAAAATGCCTCCTGCGCAGGCAATGGCACCCCGCCAGACAACCCCTCTGATCGTGCCTTGATGACCCTATCGTTGACCGGGAACGACATTACGGGCACCGAGAGGAAAGGGGCGCAGAAGAAGGCGAGGACAGCGAGGATGTACGTGGTGAGAGGACTGATTGAAGGAAGGTGAAGAAACTGAGATACTGAGAAGTGAAACGAATGGGAGCAGGGATGATGTCGGAACTGTCTCGCGCGAAATCAGAGGTGTCCCACTTGAGTCCTTTGATGCGGAAGGGGGGACCCTTCCGGTTCTGGCGCAAGGCTTGCATGTGAAGGAGAGGCGACTGGGATGTCGTTCCCGTTTGTCGCATCCGTCGAACGTCCCTCTCTGAGGATCAGGACAGCATAAGAGTGGGTCTCCATACAGTATGCACAGGGACAGGCAACGGGGGGAGATGGGCAGCCGTTTCGGGCCGGCAAAAGCTCTCACGAGGGGGCACCGCTACCCCGACCGCTGCCCTTCCAGAACTGTTTAGGTTACTGCAGTGGAACCTCTCATAATGCATAACGTCGGGGTCATAATGCATAACGTCGGGGGGTCCCACCTTATCATGCATTAACGGGTGGTTGATTTGGCTGATGTCACCCTACTCAGGCGGTGCCCAGCAGTGCTCAAACACTATGCATTATGGGAGGTTATGCATTATGAGTGAACCACTGGCAACTGAGCCACACACTGGGAGTGTGCAAGCAGGGGCGCCAGTGGGTACGCTGTGGCGACCCAGGCTGAGCGTGGAGTTGGTGATGCAGGTTGGGTGGAGGCGCGTGGATAAGGGAGCTTCTCACCAGCGCTAGTGGCCAAAGTGTGAAGCAATCCCACAGGCCAGCCGGGCAGAAAAAACCCTTTAGGACACCCGTTGGCACATAGTCGTTCCCATCCAGCATCGTGGGAGTTCAAGCCACACCGTTTCTTGTCCTTTGCCATGTTCAGGGGGATTCGACGAGCGACACAGACGGTATGGCGTTGACTCGGTATACATTGCCGGAGTGAGAGGTATCAAGCCAGCGGAGAAATTCACGGGCAATGACATGAGACGATGGCGCGGGATAGCACTAGCAGTACTTACAAGTGCGCTGTCCCGCATACGTTGGCTATCAATATTTCAATGTTCGAGTCTGATGCACAGCTTGATGACCTGGCCACAATGTTGAATGATCGAAAATTGCCAACGATGCAAATGTAGCCTCGCATCAGCGGGTCAGCCGGGTCAATCAGGAAACCTGGATTGGCCGTCAGACACGCGGTTATTCCGTAGGCGATTGATGGTGCTCTGCCACCGCCGTGAAACACTCGAGAGGAACGTGCGACGGAACGGGACCACGCTTCGTTGGGTACAAGGGGCGACTACCCTCTACGAGAACGTGTCCGCCAATTTTCCTTCAATCCCTGGACGTCGTGCTAGCGAGCTCCCTGGATCGGCCACCACGTTGATCATTGGAATGCCCCAGAAGGACGTCCCCTTCTTTTGCTGCTCATGGTCTTATGGCGGTTTTCTAGCGTGTTACTGATACCACTGGGTGAGTTTCAGCCACACCCGTGGCCCTAGACATGGTATTAGATTCAGTAGTGATACAAGGAGTCACCGTCGTTGGGCGAATATATAGTAGACTGAGCTTTGCTGCCTCTGTTGGAAGTGTGACGATGCAGTCGGACATATCCGAGCAAGCCTCACTGTCCGAGGCCGTGGTCATTCACAGAAACCATCGCATGCATACACGAATCGTCAATAGCTACAGTATATAGGCTTGACGACGTCAGGAGAAAATCAAGAGTGACTCTTTGCTGTCGCCCCCCATCTTATCCGTCTGACCCGACCGACGATGATTATCCCTCCCTCGTAACCTCAACAGCCTCGAACAGGTTGGCGCTATGTATTATACACTCCCTGTATAGGTGTTATAGATAGTATCATTGACTGCACTATTCATAATACTCACTGCTGATCCTCCTCTTCGGAGAAGATTCCGTGGCACGATGATATTCTAGATTCTTAGGGTACCATAACAAGCCAGCAGGATCAACGAGGAGGCGGAGGACCCGCTTGGGTGGTGCATTTACTGTCCTCGTTGCCTTGTCATCACTACATTGCCCCTCCGAGTTCAGTGCACACTTTCCAGCCTCACTTCAAAGATATGCAGCCACCTCCTCTAGTAAACTTCTCGTGTGAGACAGAAGGACCACGAGTGAGGATGGCGGGACCCTATCGGTGCAGGTGTCCACAAGCAAATATTTGATCGAGCAAAATTTGCTCAGCGCTCCGCCGTGTATTGCGTAATCAGCGTCGCGTCGACGTAAGAGTACCTCGGATGCTCCATTCACTTCTTATGCCTAGCCTTACACGGATTCGTGCATGACAGCCACTGCCTCGAACGCTCGGTGGCAGCACCGGATGGTTCGCACATGTCTTCTCTGACCACCGTGAACCTAGATATGGGGTGTACGACGAATAACGCGCGAGGAAGTTCTCCACTGCTAGATACGTTTGTCGGTTTGGTAAGTGAGATGCCTTGGGACGGGTTAAGTTTATGGGCTGATCATGGCTCATTTGATAGCTTGCAAATCCATGCCTCCCTGGACGTGTGGTTAACTAATGACACCTTTTTTTTGCCCTCTTACGACGGATTATCTCATTCACGCGTCTTGACGATGCATTACAACGGGTCTGCGCTTTGCATGATCCAAGACCTGTGAGCAGCACCGTTCATCCGACCATTTACCGTCAATGCTCGTCTTCGCGGGCGGCTTCCGAGGATCCAGAATCTGACACCTGGTAATGTTTCAGACTTTGGTGGGGCGCTGCGTTACGTCGGCGCGATAGGACGGATCCGATCTCGTGTTTCCGCGGTGGTTCGAATAACCTATCCTTCACGTAGCCACGTGGAACCTGTCGAGCGTGCACGCCCGCAGGTTCTCTCCCGATGCAAGACGAAGCGAACAAAGTCGGTCAGCAATGATGACACTCGGGCTAGTGGAAAATTCCTTTATCTTCGTCCTCATGACGGAAAATGTACGTTTGAGATTGACGAGGCCGGCGAACCCATCGTCAGTATGTGGTGAACCCTCGTCTCGCCTGGTTCCCGCAGTCAACAGGATTGGAATGGGCATTGCCGCTTGTCACTTCCTAATTCCATCCTCCCTTTTTTCCAAACCCCGCAACAGCGCTAGGAGCATACCATCACTCCTTTGTATACACTTCCCGCCCAATACACATCTGGCATTCTGTCAGACGGACACATCACCGAGATGACCACTGGAGGCTTACTTTCCAGTGGCCAGACCGCCGCGGGAGGAATAGGGCCAGGTACATCGCGATTCTCCCCGGGTTACGTTGCGTCGCTATACATTCGGACACCGTCCACCTCGGTGGAAACGCTCTCGTACTATCTCCGTCCAAGATTCTTGTTTCAAACCGGCCGATTCCCTGGGGGGCTGCAAGCATGTCGTAAGTACTTGTTCTGCACTCTATATGAGTCTCGTAGATCTCTTCAGTTAACGCCGATTGTCCGTTTCTGTGCTCCCGCTGTACTGTACAGTCGACCATGCATCCACTTGTTTCTCCATTCTTTCGGTATGTACTTCCGTGCCTTTTGTTCTTGTTTGTTTTTTGTCTTGCCTTGATCCTCACGCTAAGTTGCGAACTTTCTCTGTTCTGCAGTTCGAGTTCTGACCTCGTACACACAGCTACACCCGCCTCAAGAACCAGTAACTCAATAGACTCATCAGCGTTGCGTCCCATACCCGGTACACCCATACCCAGGACACCCATACCCAGTACACCCACTCCTGAATCCCTTCCTCCTGCTGCGCTGCAGTGTTTCCCGTCGTTGAATTTCTCAGTGCCGTCCGGTGTCCCTGATTCACTTGACAACTGGTGGTGTCCGACAAACACGGAATACGCGTTCATGGGTTTCAGTTACGAGGTCACTGCATGTCCGTCTTCCTCGTCTCCCCCTCTACTTTCAAGCTGATGTGTTTCTAGGCCAGGGCCCAGATCAGCTCGACACTGAATTTGCTGACATTAGAAACAACTTCAATGGTCGCTATGTCCGTCTCTATGGTGCGTGTGACAACGACGGTTTCTAGTGCGTAGACTTTCGCCAGCATGCGTCATCCTTCTCTCTAACGCGACCTCCAGTGATGACATCGTGAATGCTGCATGGAACAACAACCTTGGAGTCCATGCACTTATATGGGTGGGTCTCCTGTTCTCCCTCCCTTCCCTCACTTACCTTCTGCAGTTTGGTTTCAGCGGTGGTGATGAGTGGAAGGCTCGTCGTGACTCGCTAATCAACACGCTCACTACCAATCCCAAAGCCAAGTTCGTCACCCGCGGCGTACAGTTTGGTTCTGAACCGTTGTTTGACGACGCCCTTCCCCACACTGAGCTTGCTTCCGAAGTCACATCAGCAAAAGCACAACTCGCCGGCGTACAAATTCCCGTCACGGTCTCAGAGCTCGCTTATGGGTACCAGGCACGCGGTGGTGCACAAGATGTCCTTGACGCGATTGATTACGTCAACATCCACATGCTCCCATACTTCAAGCCCGATGCGACGGATGGAGCACATGCATGGCCGCTCGTCGTGGCCGATGTGAACTGGTTCATCCAGCACGGCAGCGAAAAAAAGATGTACCTTGATGAGGTGAGTCCTTCCGAATCGCCTAGGCTGGTTACTTTTTTGATTGCTCGTCTTAGAATGGTTGGCCTTCTGCCACGTCTTCAAGTGTTCAACGGAACGGACCAAATGCAGTTGCTAGTATAAGCAGTGAGCAAGTATGTTACGTACGCATATGGCTGCACTACCGCGGCTGACGAGGAGATTTGCAGGAATACTATGAGTTGCTGGACGGCCACTGCGAAGATTTCAAACTCGCTCCCGGTGGTGGCATCGGGTGGTTTGCTCACATCTACTCTGATTATCAAGAGCCCGGATATGGGGTCTATGACATGAATGGCGTGCCAAAGTTCCCTTTCCAACCGCGTACATCGTGCTAAAGAAGTTGTCAAGGTCGTACTGGTTTTTGGGATGTTTTGGGGAAAATGTAGTTTGTTTGTTTTTTCGCCTTGGGGGATCGGGTTCATTGTCTAATTGTTTGTACTGATCCAGCGGACTATGTGTAATATGACCTGTATGATTCCGTGCCCCACGGACATAGCATGATCCAACGGCTAGCAGTACAGTAATGAATCCATAAATTGTGTACGTCCTACGAAAACGGACCCACGACAAGAAATTATCTCGGTGGTACAATACACTAGGTTGGCAGAATGATAATTCTAGCGGACGGCTATATGCTCTACGAATAGCACCCCTAGCCATACCATTTATCGCCGATCTTCGTCCTCGCTGCGGGACGCTGGGGAATTTGGGACTCGGTGATATTCCAGACTTCGATGGCGCGCTAGGGGCAACAGGGATTCAATCTGGTGTTTCTGCGGTAGTCCCAGGGACTTTACCTTCCACGTAGCCATGTCGAATTCCATAACAATCTGCCGAGCATGAACGCCTGCAGATCTGTCTTCCATCGTCGGTTGTTCACAACGCACTAGGGATGCTTTTGAACCACAGTAGAGCAGGACAGGCGTTCTTCACTTACTGACGATAGGTTCACCGTCATCATTGATCTCGAACGCGCACTCTCCGTCACGAATAACAAAGGAAAGGTAGAAGAGATTTTCCACGGATTGTGCAAAGTCGTTTGGGTTTACGATGAATTTGAACAGGTTGATAGGGCCAGTAGTTTCAAGGATATCTTTGATCTAGGGCTCTTGTTAGCGCCGTGGCTTCAAACGCCAGAGATTCAAACGCGCTTTAAGGACGTTCTTGGTTGTCTCATTTTCGGACCTCTTGATGTCGTCTTCCTTTATTTCTTGAGGTCTACGTTCTTCCTCCTGGACTTTCTCCTGTCTTTGGCGCTTTATCGGAGCCCGTTTTCTCTGTTCTATCGAGAGAGGGCCTAACCTTGGGATC
>JBBPKC010000087.1:0-63114 GCA_038089055.1 Tylopilus aff. balloui | reverse complement strand
ATCCCAGCACGGCCGAGAACTAAGGACAGCGGATAACCCCCCATGAGGAGGAAAAACTGGCGTAGAAATTGGTGCCATCTGCGGCCCCAGAACTCGGCCAGGGATGTGGACAGCCATGGGGCGTCGAACGCTGGAGGCCACCGAGCAGGGTCTTGTCGCAGCAGAAGAATGGCAAAGATCGTGCAGAGATCGTAAACCATCTGCATCCCAGCGTATATCGCGAAGGCAATAGTAACTGTGGCGACGCTCGCTCGGAGGTACCGCACCAGGAAGGGAAGGGATTCGTCAAAAAGAGTCGAGCCGTTGGGATTACCCCCGAGACCCAGAGGGACCGACGACAGGACTGCCCGATGGCAGACACCGCATATGAATGCATGTGCAACTGCAGAAAGGAACGTGTAGAAAACGAAAGAGGTGCGATTAGTGGGACGTGTTTCGAGTGGGACGTATAATCGACGTGACCATTCCCAGCCATGACCACGGAAGTTTGAAATGAGGTCGAGAGCATCCATGATGGTCGATGGAGAGGTATTTGTGGGACGGAGGTATCGAACGAGAGGCTTTTCATCCAATATCCAGCCGATACTATGGATAGAACCAAACAACATGAATTGCTGAGGAAACCTACATAAGTGGGATGATCGAAAAGGATTATGTCGTAGAATACTTGCTACTGAGATAGAGTCGGGCTTGCCGTGTGACGTGTCTATGGAAAGCGCCACACGCAATACCAACAATGCCATGAGAGGCCATAGTGCGAGTCTGACAGCATGCGTCTTGGGTGTGAGAGCTAACACTGCTAGCACGAAATAGCACAAGGCCGGAGGGAGAATATGGGACACGAACGTGGCGCCATCGAGAGGGACTTTGGCTGATGGAACGTCGAGAGCAGTCCGCAGAGACAGCACAACGAAGGATGGGATTGTGGACATGACGACATCCTCTGGATTTCCCTAGAGGTCTTAAAGCGGGAAAAATTGGGCGGTGCCCGCCATCCGCAGTCATGGTGCAGGTGCCGAAAATTGAAGCATGAATAACCTAATGCTGTTTTGCCTCTCGCAAGCCGTCGCGTTCCGCGCGGTACTGTGCAAATGGGTATCTTGCGGCGTAGCTATTCTGGGGTATCGGCGTACTCAACATGGCCAGTGAGCAAGGACCATAGGGTACATACCTTTGACCACTAGCATAGAAAATTCGTATTACGTTTGTTTATCGCTATGGACTTCCCACTGGCATAGACTCGGTTCCACGAGTCCCCAATACCCCGCAGTCGAGTCCTACCGCTTGCCATCAGCTTCTTTCACCCGTCGACGTTCTGTGGTGGAGCTCGTTTTCGCCGCGCGGGCGGGACTCCCTCAGTTTCGCCTGGGACGCAATTTGCCTAATGCAGACTTGAAAGTCATGCTGGGAAGATGGCTGGGACGGCATCTTTTTTTAAATGAGAGAACGAGTAACGAATGTCGGTGCAAGGTCACTGGCAGTGGCCACCTGCAGAACTTATGTATCTGGTCATGGCGTCTTCGGATTTGGGGACACTGCGCGAGTCTTTGTACGTCTGGTCAATCAATACACCGTTGCAGGTTATTAGTACGGTCACTACCAGTGGTGTTTACCGGCAGCTTTGGGCCCACACAACCGCCTGAATTCATCGAGCAACCCTCGCCATTGCCTGGACAACACAAAGTCTGTTTGCACAGCCTACTCGTCGCTGCCATCCACCCCGTCCAAAGCGCAGTACCCCATCGTCCGGTGTGACTACTCCTTCGCCTGAAAATTTACTGAGTGCGTACTCACCCGAGAGGACGCCGTCTCCGCTGCAAAAGAGACGCTCGCTGTCGCCCTCTTGGAGATCGGAATCACTTCATCGCTCGTCCGTTTCTCGCGCAGATCGACCCACAAAATCTGTAAACCCTCCAAACGCCTGCGAGCTTCTGTCTCTCGCAGGAGAAAACTTGACGTCCTCTGGACCTCCTCCCCGCAGAAGGTGACTCAATCGACGCGCTCCGCATCCTTGTGCGCATCGCATGGAGAAAGTTCCCTCTCGAGACCGCCTCGCCACCGACTCCTGCCTGACGAGTTGTGCGAGGATGCACGACGTATCTGCGGATCTGCAGATTAGAGAGTTTATGACGCGGTGGACGATGGTGAGATCGGACGCACCAAGTCCACCTGCAAGCGACCTTTGGTGAATTTCCCGCTGTCAGAGGGATCGAAACGAGGGAGCTAGATGGAACGAATAAAAGGGCCCGACCAGTGATTGATTTCATGTAGACAACGACGGTTGCCCAGACTTTGATTTCAGTCGAGTGTTTTCTACATTGCATGTAACCACTCATCAAGACCTTCCACCAAACGCTCTACCGCCATCCGCACTGGGGGTATGCTGTCGATCAACGTCAAGCGGCTTACCGGCGCCCTCACGAACCCTTCGAAAATCATACTGCCCCCCACGGTGAGCCATGTCATCGTCCAAATCCACCCTATCACTCCACCCACGCGCCTCCCCGTTAACCGATGAAATACCCGCTCGGCAAGCACACCGGGGCCCATCATCCCAAACCCAACAAGGTTCCACCAAATGGACGCTTCGCTATCGATCGTAGACAGCGAGACATGATGCCAGACTCCCGAAGCGAGGAACGCGCCGATAACGATCCCAGCATGGCCGAGAACTAAGGACAGCGGATAACCCCCCATGAGGAGGAAAAACTGGCGTAGAAATTGGTGCCATCTGCGGCCCCAGAACTCGGCCAGGGATGTGGACAGCCATGGGGCGTCGAACGCTGGAGGCCACTGAGCGGGGTCTTGTCGCAGCAGAAGAATGGCAAAGATCGTGCAGAGATCGTATACCATCTGCATCACAGCGTACCATGAGAAGGCAGCTGAAACTATAGTGACGCTCGCTCGGGGGTATCGTACCAGGAAAGGAAGGGATTCATCGAAAAGAGTCGAGCCGTTGGGATTACCCCCGAGACCTAGAGGGACCGACGACAGGACTGCCCGATGGCAGACACCGCATATGAATGCATGTGCGACCGCGGAAAGGAACGTGTAGAAAACGAAAGAAATGCGAATAGCAGGACGTGTTTCGAGTGGGACGTATAATCGACGTGACCATTCCCACCCATGACCACGGAAGTTTGAAATAAGATCAAGGGCATCCGTGATGGTCGACGGAGAAGTATTTGCGGGACGGAGATATCGAACGAGAGGTTTTTCGTCTGATATCCAGCCGATGCTACGGATGGAACCAAGCATCATGACGGGCTGAGGAAATCTATGTAAGTGTGACGTCCGAGAAGAGTTTTGTCAGGAAATACTTACTAGCAAGTTAGTGTCAAAGGGTTTGTTCTGGGGCTTGCCGTTTGACGTGTCCACAGAAAGTATCGCACGCAACGCTAACAACGCCATGAGAGGCCACATTGCGAGTCGGACCGCGTGCGTCTTAGGTGTGAGAGCCAGCACTGCCAGCACGAGATAGCACAAGGCCGGAGGGAGAAGATGGGACACGAACGTGGCGCCATCGAGAGGGATTTTGACTGATGGAATGCCAAGAGCACTCCACAGAGACAGCACAGCGAAGGACACGATTCCGGTCATGACAATCCTCTAAATTTTCCCTGCAGATATTAAAGCGGAAGAGGGAAGGCAGTGCTCGCCAGATGCAGACATGTCGTCTGGTTGCAGCGCGTGGAAGAAACATGAAACATGAACGACTCTGTCGGGCCTGAGTCTGATGGCGTTCCGCGCGGTACTTTCCAAAGAGATGACATTGCTCGCCTTGTGGCGCCGTCGTTCAATGGCCAGTGTACAGCGTACAAGGGTTGTCCGATGCCATTCGTGCGTGGTGAGCGCTGTTTACCAACGGCTTTGGAACCAAACAACGTCGAGCGACATCGCCATGGGTCGCGCCAGGATAAGACAGACAAAGACTGCCCGCACGACATCCTCGTCGTTGCCATCCATCCCGTCTCTACTGTCCAAGGCGCAGGACCTCATCGTCCAGTGCGACTACCCCCTCGCCCGCAAGTTCGCTGAGCGCATACTCACCCGGGAAGATGCCACCCCTGCAGAAAAAAAACAGGTGAAAGAGATGCTCGCCGTCGTCCTCCTGGAGATCGGAGATGTCGATGCCGCAAAGGATGTACGTCCTCGTGTTTCTGCGCCAGCCACTCTGAGATCCATGGAGACGGCGTACGCTAGATGTTCCTCGCCCTCGTTCCCCCTCATCCTGAAGCGCCATTACCCCCGCCCCCGTCTGCCTATCTATACCTCGCACAGCTCACTGACGACGACCCACACGCTGCCCTAGCACACTACCGGTCCGCGATCGATCTTCTCCAGACTCAGCTCAAAGGCAAATCCATCTCGACCGGAAACACTTCCGATGCGGATGAGGACGACGCGGAAATCAGGGGTAACATCGTCCGCGCTTATCTCGGCATGATAGAAATCTGGATGGACCCAGAGTACGATCTATGGCAAGCATTCCTTTCCTCTGTCCCCCTTCGAGGTGACTCAACCACATCGCTCGTCCGTTCCCCACGCGCATATTTATTATATATATGCAGCATAGACCCGGCCGCATCGTCCACGTGCGACGCACTCCTCTCGCACGCCCTCCAGATCGACCCACAAAACCTAGAAACCCTCCAAACCCTCGCAAGTGTTCGTCTCTCGCAGGAAAAACCCGACGAGGCCCTCCGCGCCCTCCAGACCTTCCCTCCACCCTCTCCTCCAGGCATACAAGAAGAAGACTCTGTCGACGCAGCGGCAACGACGACGGATGCCGACCCCCACTCATCGTCGTCACACGTGCGCCTCTTGCTCGACGCGCTCCCTATCCAAATGTGCATCGCGCGTGCAAAGCTCCTTCTCGAGTGCGGCGCATATCACGACGCGCTCTCCCTCCTCGAGGGCGTCCTCGCTGCCGACGACGCCAACACCGAGGGGTGGTACCTCACAGGCTGGACATGGTGGCTCCTCGCCGAGCGCACGCGACAACATCAACCACGACACCCACACGCGGGGAACGCGGGTGCCGATGCTGGCGACAACGGACAGGATGGACCGTCTATGGTCGGGTGGCAAGACATGGCGAGAGACGCGCGAGAGTGTTTGGAGACGTGCCAGACGGTGGGTGGTCTCTCTCTCCCCTCGTCCCTCCACTTCTGGCGGGTCGCTGACGCGGTGCGATCTTGAGTAGTTGCATGCCTCCCAGGGGCACCCGGACATACCGTTACTCGAGCACGTCGAGGAGCTTATCGGAACGCTGGATGCGCTTGGCATCCTGCCCTCCCCCGCGGAAGAAGAGGATGGCGACGACGACGGGGAGTGGGAAGAGGTCAGTGATGAAGACGAAGACCGAGACGTCGAAATGGCATGATTGCATATCATGGGAGTGTAGGAAGAGAAAAGAAAAAGTATCTTAATACCCTTGGCATCGGCGTCTCCAAGTAATCCGACGACTGGAAGCGTGCTACCGACGAACTGGGCGTCTTGTCCGGTACGAATCTTTGCGACGTGACTATGCTGTGAGAATCAGAGCAATATCATACCCAATCATGCCGAACCTCAAATTCATAGCACCGGGGAATGGGTATCCATCATACACGACTACCCAAAGCATAGTATGTCCAAGTGGTAAAACATGAACAGGGAGCGAAAGGGGTGAAACAACACCACTAGGTAAAATCGACCGTAAGGACCGTGATCCGAGACCCAGAGTCCAACCCGTCCTCGGAGTCGAAAAAGTGGACACGACCCCGCGTCCCACTGAACGCGGCTTCATGCCAGGGAGGACCCGCGGGGTAGGGATCGCTGACCACGACAGTACATTCCTCCCCGCTGGCGTCGATGGCGAATTTACGCGTGGTATAGGCTGAATACGCCAAAATGAATCCCCGGACGTACCCATCGTCCGAGGCCGTATATCGTGTAAAAGACCACGCCGTCTGGAACAAGGGCTGTGTGCGAATGGAGATGGGCAGGATGTCGGTGGTGGAAACGGGTTCGGGCAGGGTGAGGTCGAGACACGACGTGTCCTTCAGGGAGGTACGGAGGAGTCTGATGTTGACGGATCCCGCGATAGGATCGACAATGGAATTCCGGAGAAGGGTAATGGATTGGAGAGAGTCGCGAGTGAATTCGACTTCGTGAGTCAGGCGAAGTTCGCCGATGCCGTATCCGTCACGAGGAGTCGCCGGATCTGGGACAACCCATGCCTGAACGAGGACAGGCATGTTCAAGGATGGGGTGCATAGCCAAAAGACGATGACATGAGTCTTGGTAAGAACCATGTGAGCGGACATCGACATGTGGTGATGTAGGGTGGGGGTTGGAAAGATTCGCGATTCGTTCTACAGGGTACGGAATTAGCAAGTGAACTCTAAACGAGTTCCGGTACCCACGCACTCTTGGATTGCCAGAAGACTTGGGTGACAGTCTGTATAGAGAGCGCGTTCGGAGGTCAACCACCAGCAGTGGCGGATGGTGCTGGACGACCAGGAAAGGCGTCGAACCATGAAAGTCGTGATGCCTGCTCGTCAACTGCCACCTGTCAGTTAACATAGACCCGATATGAGCCCAATCCACAACCTCAGGCTCGGAGAAGCCTTCGTCGTGGACACGGAATCCGAGCAACCTTCTGGAATGAATCGGTGAGATTGAAAACGCTGCCCAACATGATGTCCTCACATTAACACCTTCGGATGTTCACCGACCAACAGGAGATAGACCCAATGGTCATTGCTGTGTGCTGTCGTACAAGCCGAAAACCAGAATACGGGATGGACGGTGGCGTCGTAGAGGGATTGACAGGTATCAGTATCGATGTCGTGACATTGGATGGTGTTGCCATCGAGAAAAATGCACCAACGCCCGAAAGCGACCGCAAAACCGCCTCCGATTTCTGGACGCTTCCACCTAATCTCTGTCTGTCGGACCGCTCTGAGAGGCTGGGACGTCCAAGTCCTGGACACAAGTTCTGACTGCACGAGGGTGCGTTCGAGATATCGAGCCGAATGCGAAGGGAATGGTCCAGGCGGGAGAAGGAAGCCAGCATTGGCATAGACTTTTCTCCAGAGAGCCGAACTGCGGGTTATATCCCGAAACAGCTTCGAGACCTTGCAAATCTTGATTCGAGACTGTCTACGACCACATTTCCAGACAGGAAACTCACCTGTTTCAGTCGTACGAGTTCGCGTGGACTGAGGAAGGAGACAACGTGTTGAATAACTTCGACAGGCAGGTCCATGATCGTCGCTGTCGCGAGGAATATGTTCCGGATAGTCCCGGCCCAACAGCACAGGTAAGGGATTCAAATAGCACAAACCTGACCACTACCGATGAATGTTATGAATACACAACACCATCCTCCATAGCTCGTGACTCGAATAGTATGTACTCATGAAAGCTAGAAGAGCGCGCCCTTTAAACATCGAGTGATATTGATTGCCATGAAATCGGTTGCTGTGCTAAAATGCTGGTACGGGAGGTAACTGGTAAGCAGACTACGCAGAAACTTCTTTCACGTTGGGAAGCTGGCGTTTCTCTCATCGAGAGGGTTCTTCATCTCGAGCACATTCACAGTCATGAAGTGCCCCTGAGATAGGTCACATCTTCCGCGATCGCTTTCTGTGCGTCCTTTAGCTCATTCACCTCGATGCGCAGGTTTCCAAGTCCTGTCTTTAGCTCTGCCCCCACCTCTGCCACCTCCGCACGCAAAGCGCCAACCTGATCACTCAGGCTTCCATGGAAGGATAACAGAGCGGTATAGATCCGAGCGAGCGATTTGTCATTATCTGCCCATTCCTCACGCTGTTTACTCTCATACTGAAAGTAGATGCTTACCATTGAGTGATCCTGCCTCAGCCGAAGAGGGAGCGACCATGCTCAGTGCACCCAAAGATCCGTGTAGGTTGTTTGGTTAATAAAGAAAGGGAGCGCCCATCAGATTCCAGCATCTCCCCTCGCTGTGGTACTCTACCACCGAACGTTGTTGTTGAGCGGTCGGAACCTTGACATCGCGAAAACGAGACAGTTGCGATGAGCCTGTCAACTTAATACAGGGATCAATGAATCTCAGAACTGACCAGTCCGACATGGTTGGATGAGAGAATGGTCTGAGACGTGGTTATGAGTTCGTCCAGCATCATGATCGGCCTCGCGAGTGGAGATGTGGTTATGGTTCCAGTCACAAACAACTCAGTGAACAATCATACCCCAGTGAACAGAAAGCAAAACAGTGCGCGTTGAGTAGCCGATAATGCAACGTTCGACCCACACCTCGATCTGTTTAGTGTGTCAAGTCGGACAGGGTTATGGCCCAAGTACAAGACTCACCAGATTGACGATGGATTGAAAGCTAGTCAAGCAGTGGCACTTCATGGAACGAGCAGGCAATATTTAGATCATCCGGTTACCATCACTTGGGACTGCCGCAACTTTGCCCAAAACAGCCATTCCATCTCGTACCCAACTGATCAATTTCCCGTTGAAAGAAAGTGTACGCGACTACAGGGTTTAGTCGTATTTAGTACTACGCTCCATATTAGTGTAATTATATAAAAGACAGCGTATATAAGCACGTAGGTAGCGTTGGAGAATGAATTGGGTTTTGACACTGTACCACGATGTCCAAGGACTGTTGCAGGTAGCAGGCTGTATTGGCCTCCTTGTAACATTTCCTGGTGGTAGACCGAGTAATTCCAGCCTCCTTGGCCACAGTGTGGAACGAGAGGTTTGGGGATAGGGATTACCAAACGGGCAGGTAAGAACAGTCTTTTTTTTTCTTCTGCAAGCTGTGATGTCCCTCCTGCATCCCTCTGCCAAGTTGGTATGCCTAATGCCAACCTGAGAAGATTCCTATCAGCCAGTGGGGAAGTTCCTTGCCTGTAAAGGTTGCAAACCAGTGCTGTGTCCTCAAGATGCCATAGTAGAGTTCAATTTGTGATAGTAACACATAGTGGGGGTTCTCACTCTTGTAAGAACCATTGTCTCTTATTCCATTCTCCAGTGCACACCTATCAAGACCATGGAGTCTTCTGCATTACAGTCCATGCTAACCTTGCTTCAGCAAAACAACTTCATGACTTGTATATTCACTCACACCCATGGGATATCAATATCTGTCACAATGTCATTACAGTTAATGTGCTCACTGCTGTTGGGTATGACTATGGTAAGCTATAGATTTGGTTTGGGAATACTAATCCATACTTTGCCAGTCCTTACATTTTCAGATGAGATATAATGCTGTACATCTCTATACTGGCTTTTTGCTGATAATTAGTGTAGGTTGAACACATATGGGTCAGCAGACCAGACAAAGACAACATGTTCCTGATGAAACTATAGACCAAACCATGGGCTTCTATCTTAACATTGTTCTTTTTTGTGTGTACTAAATCTCTTGATTACTGTCAAAACATATAGGTTTATTATGCTAGTCTTTACCACCCTATGTAAGCATGCAAGTGGTGCAAGAACTGAATGTTTACTATAGCTGGCTCTTTAGGTTTGGCTCCTTGAGTATGTTTTGATGCTTAAACTTTAAACTGAACATTAATTGAATTTTTACCTCCCCAAGTTGGAAATTCTTTTCTACCTGGGCCTGCAGAGGTAATTTTCTCCATCAGCTATACTGGACATGAGTGTGTACCAACAGATGTGTGTACTTGCTCTATTCTCATTGTCTGGGCTTGGAAAGTGACCAATATCTTTGAAACAGTTGTGAGCAAATTCATCTGCCCATTATTCACAGATGGTTTCATAAGGTGAAATGGTTGATATTATTTCTGAATGGGCAAACCTTCTGTTCATTGGTTCAGCTAATTGTGAGTCATTTCATGATCTGTTGTCAAAATGGAAAACTTGTGGTTGCTACAGTTGTGATGCTTCTCTATGTCAGGGCATTGTATAATCAATTAAAGGTGATCTTCAGGACACTCCTTATGCTATTTACCCTAGAAGTTATCTGTGTGACTGCTGCTGCTGTCTACAGTGACTCAAGGCATTGTTCTGGTATGTAGTTGCACTGGGTCTGTGGAACCCTGTACTGACCTGCAAGTGCCACCACTTCTATTTCCTGGCCACTGCAGCATCCACAACTAAGTTGATAGATTTCTTGTTCTGCGAGCAGAAGCTTGCTTTCCCCAATTTAGTGAATGTGCTTGCCATTTCAGAATTGGTGCAGCATTGTGCCCCTTTCGATTGCCCAATTCTTGAGGCAGTCGTTTCAGATGTACCGTGCCACCAAGCAATGGCAACTGAATCGATACATTAGTCTAGTTGTCAGGCAGGGCATCCTCTATTTTCTTTCGTGCGTCGTTATTCTGTTCTTTTTCTCTGCACCCTCTGCTCCTGTCCGACCTCGTAGTCAATCAAGTTACCGGTCGAACTAACTGCAACTTTCCGTCACAGCATCTTTGTGGTTAACCTTCTCACTGTATTGCCTCTCTTCAGTCTTCCTCCGATCGGAAGATGGGAGGGGTATCTGTCGGTCATCCTGGATCACGTGCCCATGTACACCCTCCCGCCTCGCTTCATCTTGAGCGTTCGGGCGTTATACGCAAGCGATCTTCATGGTAGACGCGGGGGAGGGGTCGATTCAGGCTTCGGGTTGACGTCGGGCGGTGGTAATGTTGATACTGCGCCGAGGTTCGCGCGAATCGAGAAGGACGAAGGGCTGGATGAAGATGTCGAGACCGGTGGGCGTGGCTTAGGATGGGACCGACGCTGGGCTCGGCTTGTCGTCATCAGGCAGTGGTGCAGTTGGGAGGACGATGGTATCGGCGGATGTTGAGCGCACCGGCGGGTTGGATATCATCGAGGTGTCGGGGGATGTAGAATGGTTGGACGATTGCGAACGTCCAGCGGCTTGCAATGTAGCAAGCCGGTCCTCCTCCCTCACGAGCCCCAATCAGCAGAAATTTTTTATTTTTCTTGGTCCCCTTGCATTACTCAAACACAGCTATCAGATGTCGTATAAACAGAATACTATACTGGCGATCGTGAACCCCAGCTACTGCACGTCTGCCATGGGCGCTGATCATGGTGACGGCGATGGTACGTGATGCAGGAATGGCATACGTCTGATCCATCACGTCAACTCACTGCCTCGAGTAGTATGAGAAGGTTCCGAGTGGATTCGAGATACGAGTCCTCGTTGGGCCGTTGGACCTTCGGCGACATTCCTTCGGAAAAGCATTGTGCAGGTGGTTCGCGCTATGTTCTTTGGTCCGAGTGAACGAAACGACAGCACTACACTTGTAACGCGGCCGTGTTCAGCCCAATGTCGACAGCCACAACATCCCTACGGATGGGATCCGCAGGGCCGGGGTGCAATAAACGAGAACAGCGCTTGAGGTCCGTGTCGAGAGCTGCCAAGGGATTGAAGAGCAGAGGGCTCGTGTTGAATGGGATTATCATTGGGCGCAGCAATGGCTCGACTGGAACAGTGTTGCATAAGACATGGCAGGTAGCGGGGTTGACGTTGTGACATCGCAGCCCTACAAGATCTTCCGATGGAGAAATTTGCACCGCCGTCCAACATTACGATTCACTGAGAAACTCCGCTCGTTCCAATTTGTGTGGGAGAGCACCTTGAGGGGCCGAAACTCCCAAGTTTTGGATACGAGCTCTCACTGCGCAAGAGTGCACCACAGGTACTAAGCTGATTACCAGCAAAGCGGTCTAGGCGGGAGAAGTAGACGAGCACTGGCGTATGCATGTTTCCAGAGGGCAAAACCGCAAGTGATGTTGTCGGACTGCCTTGAAACCTGGATATAACTCTTGAAAAGCCAGAATGGAGATCTCTGGAAATGGGACACGTCTGTCTTAATCGTGTGACATCGCCAGAAGCGAGGAAAGGAAATATGTGTCGGGTACCTCCATGGGCAGATTCATTGCACGCGCGATAGGCTAAACAACGAGCACGCGTTTCCAGTTGTTACAGGTCGGACATGCACATTGCATCGCCCCCGAACGTCGGATGGATCTCTGGATCTGTCAGACTTGACTGCCACGGACTGCACGACAGGCTCATCTGAGTCGCCAGGATCTGACAGCAGCACTCAGCATACACAGCTGTGGTAGCTCTCCTTTGAGGACCAGGTACTTGCTCCTCTCCTCCACCGCTTCAAGGTTGAAGGCGACGCCTAGCATGGAATACGAATAGGTGTTATGAGGTGCCAAGGAGTGATAATGCAGACAGTTGCAGTGGCCGGTAGACCAGCGATCCTGCAATTTGAAAAAATGGTGGATCGTGATCTACCTGTTCCTAGATACTTTTTTGTCTCTGCAAGCATCACGTCGACCTCGGCCACGCGCCCATCGGACAGCTTTTGAAACTGGGGATACAGAATCAGACGTGTGACTTGCCAATGCCAGTCACGATAAAACGGTTGACGTACCCCAGAACTGCCAAAAACTCGCGAAGGTCCACGAGATACTTTGCTCTCGTTTTCAGCTGCTCATAGTGGATGACAACATTTTGGGACTTCCAGGTCCCGAACGCACGGGGAGGTATTTAGTTGAGTGTGGTCCGGGTGGGGCAAGTGAGCCAGCATGATTGGCGTATAACTTCCAGAGGACAGACATGCCATGCTAGTGATGGCCTGTCTCTCAATTGGAGGTGAGACAGGTTTAATGTGCGTGTGTTACGAGCTCGAGTCGAACACGTGTGCCAGACATGTCACGTTAGACACGGCAGCACCAGAAACTGTACAACAAACTCATCTGAGTCGCCAGATACTATCTGATAGCGCAACTATGCAGCAACTCATCCCCGAGGACCAACTACGGAAGAACAGCGACAGCGAGGTACGTGGTTTTCATCCTGTCAGCATGACCCCGGACTCACACGAAACATGCAGCCGTCCGACGAAGTCCATGAGGATTGGGAGGATGTCTCCGATGCCGAGGAAGTCTCTCAGCGCGAGATCGTGACTTGCAGCACGAATGGCTCTCAAACAGCGAGCACCGTTTCCCTGCGCAAGAAGCGACGAGTACAGACTAAAACCACGTACATCGCGTCGCCGACGCCATCTAGGAATTACTCTGTCAAGGGGCACAAAAAGGTCCCCATCGTGAGGAAAGAGGAAGTGCAGGAGGCCCTAACTCATGGCATTCGCTTCACCGCGTCATATGCCCTCGATGTCTTCAAAGGCTCGATCGAGAAAATGCGGAAACCGCTCTCGTGGCTTCTCTTCCTTTACATGTTTGCGTGGATAGTATCACGCATGACGCTAACAGTCCAGACGGTGCTCTCCCCGTTGTGCATTATCCCAGGGCTATCCAAGAGCATGCTGTGTCACACCGCTAGACCGGCTCCGTCTGTAAACTTTGAAAAGCTCGTCAACATACAGGGCTCTACCTTTGAGCGACTGGTCGGGGAGTCCGCCGGCGGCTCTCAATTATCCATCGATGTTCTGCGGGCAGAGATGGCGACCAAAGATCTCTCACTGTTGGTGCAGTACAGCGACCTCAAGTCAAAGGACAGCATTGCAGACATGCTCCGTATGATAGGTATGGATGCGAAGAAAACAGGTCGAGGGTTGAGTAAACTAGACGCCAAGGTCATCGGTGCTATCGATGAGTCCGTGATTTCCTGTGTTTCGGCGAATGGGGATAGATGCACACTGATCATGATGCAGAGTGATGGCGCTGAACAAATATGCGATGGCTACTATTGAGGGTGCGCACAAGAAAGCACCCTCGTGGTTGCTGCAGACGGTTTCCCCCGTGAAGCTAGGGCCAACCGCCGAAGAGGTCATTGCTGAAGCGTTCACCCTTGCGATGGACGAATCGGAACAAGCCATAGAGAAGTTGATACTTGAAGCCGAGGTCTCGTGGCAGAACCTTGAACAACTGGATGCAGACATCGGGACGCTGTATGAGATAATTACTCGGGAAGACAAACACACTACGGTCGAGAGGGACAAGCTTCTTGGAGAACTCTGGACGAAATTGGGAGGAAACAAGAGAGCTGTGCGAGACTACGATGATCGTCAAGCATTGCTCAATGACCTCGGGGGCTATAGGAAGCGGGCCGCTGCGCATGTCAAGGCTGCATTGCGAACGCTGTACGCGATGAGCGACGATCTGGAGGTTTTACGGGAGAGAGTTGCCGCTCCTGGCCTGCTTGAGAGCAAGTTACCCCTTCACGTTCACATGGAGAGTATACGGAACGGATTGGAGCGGCTGCGGGAGGGTCGGATGACATCGCGAGGGCGAATGATAGACGTCGACGATGACACGGTCAAAATGTTGTTGAACTAGGCACGACTCGGAATGAGAAATTGGGTTGGACTGCATGTGGACGGTGGGAGCGGTGTCAGCTCGGCTGTCTTATTGTGCGCGATAACAAAAAGGATTTGCACGTGCTCTTGACGATCACAATTAGTCCGGAAAACATGACCAGTACCACCTCTTGTCTTCGTTCTCATCTCACCGTTGCCCGCTCAGACCGTCTCGACGCCTCCGCCCCTCTCCCGAAAGTCACCTCGTTTCGTGACCTGGTGGGTCAGTCTGTATCCTATCTTTGTGTATCCCCGTTCACATTTATTGACCTAAGATTCCTGTTATCGTTGCGGAGGTCCCTTCCCCGCAGTCTCATCATTGCCAGTACGCCCCTACCCCAGCCTCGTCGACGTCTACGTCTCTGATACCCAGTCGTCCCGAAGAAACACGCTTGGTGATGCCCGACTCTTTCGGCGTAGTACGTGTTGTGGTCTCCGCCTTATGGGTTCCATCTCTTACCCCCGCTTTAGCGTGGCGGTTGGTCGTCAGACATTCCGATCGTTACAGACGTTAGTCTTGCAACGTCCTCCCTCGATGCTTTCCGCTCACCCACACCTTAGTCCTGGAAGAGGGCCCTCCTCAAGCCTCCACCAAACAGCTTCTGCGTAAACGTGCTCCCTCCAGAAAAGCGCGGTCAGTCTCTCCATACTTCCTTCGCCTTGACGAACCCAACCCGTTGCACCACAGGCAACAGCCACCGCTATGGTTTCCACGTTTATGCGGTCAAGGATGATGATGCCTCAATAACCACACGCAAGTTATCGTCTCGTGCATCCATCGCTTCTGTCAACGAATATGATATTTGGCGGAAATGGGAGGATTGCCTGTTGTTCCAAGACTCTCTCGAGCTCGAATACGCCCTCGCAGCGAGGGAGAAGCGTAATCGCCTCGCAGCCGGCAAGGGTGTCAAGAAAAATGGTGTCTATATCCACAGTGATGAAGCCGCCTCTTGGGAGTCTCTCCCTTTCGGTCCCGATCCCAATGACATCGCCCGTGACATACACAAATATATACCGAAGCTCACCAAGAAGGGAACTCTCTTTCGTGCCAGCCAGGAAACTGTTGACCGTCGATACGGGGACCTCCAGAAAATGATCCAGGCCTTGTTTCAAGACGATTTGCCGATGCTCATCAAAGAACTCAAAGCAACTTCCACCTTCACCGACTTTTTTGGCGTGTGGAGAAGAGATGTTGAGCTAGCTCGGAAAGCGGAGTCTTCAAAGCAGCCTACTTCAGGCCTTCCCAGAGGTTCCATATCTTCCAGTGTACTTTCCGCCTTCCCATTTTCGCCCAATTCGCTCTCTGCCGTGACTGTGTCTCCGAGCAAAGGCAAGGCACCAGCAAAGGAACAGGTACCCTCTAGAACTTCTGCCCATTCGGATTGTTCATCCTCGGAAGACTCTGCTGATCGATCGAGAGTGAGCAGATTAACAAATCGTCCGCAAGACGTTCGATCCTTGCGGTCCAGAGGTTCATCTTCCGAATCTCATTCTTCGTCTTCTTTACCCTCGACACCTATTGCTGCACCTCGACAGCTTCCATTCACTTCTCGACAACCTGCTATCGCGCCGCAAGAGGCGTCAGTTAGGTTCGATCACAACCCACATGTCCCCGGGGGCGAACGACGTTCGCCTGTCCTGCAGTCCCTCCCAGAAGGTCGCGAGCTCTCCTCGCCGAAATTTGATCCAGACACGGTTCAGGCGCAGAGACAGTCCGGGCCTACTGCTGGAGGCACGAATCCCAACGCTACGATTTATGTCCCTTCGAAGTCCTTCGAGTCCCTATCGGGGTCATCCTGTGAGCAATGCCATTTTCCCTCGAACATGATATTTATCATTCTTCCAGTGCGATCTTCGACCCATTACTCAAGAGCCTCATTGCAATCCATGCGCTCTTCGAATGCTTTGATGGCTTCTGCCTATCTGGACGAGCTTGATGTGGACTATTGTTTGTCAGGCCCTACCCCAGAGCCTCCGTGCCGACCCAGGGCTTCAGTATCCAGTATGGCATCATTAATGACCAACTCGTCCGTCGATGCGGTGATTCCGCGCGGTGAACGATCTCCCGCGTCGTTGCGGAACAGTGCGCAGCGAGCACCTTCGCTTCGGGGACAGCCCAAGCACGAGTCATGGTCAGAAGACCAATGTGAGGAGCATGACGATATCCTCGATGCCTATTTCTGTGGTATGTAGTGCGCTGTGATGCTAAACTATCGTTGATGCTGACAATCTTCTAGATTTGATTAGACCACGGGCCCTTACACCAGATGGCTTCCCCGAGTCACCGATGTTGGACGAGGCCATGTATCGTTTCTCACAGGCGCAATCCAGCTCCACTACTACCGTCAGCTCATATTCCAGGTACTCAGATCGTCGTTCCTCCTTTGCAACCTCGATATCGAGCGGATCGACGTCATCCAGCAGCAGCCCCACCACGCTGTCCATCAAGGCGATGCACGAGGACAACATCGTCATGCTCCGCCTACCTCGCTATATCACATTTGACGAACTCCGTCAGAGAATTTACATCAAGTTCATGCAGGCCGATAAGGCGACCATTTGCGAGTCGTTTGCAATTGCTGTCTTGGGGCCACCCTCCGCTGAGAAGGCGGGCGAGCAACGACCTCGCGCAGACTCGCTGTCGTCTCTGGGGTCCGCTCGCGCCAAGGGCGCCTCGCTTCGTTTCATTTCGTCGCAGGACGAGTGGGGTGATGTCGTAGCGACCCACTGCGGCAGAATGCTTTTGCGGATCATCGGGAGTCGGGAGTGAGTCTGATGATGCGTCGACTATTGCACAAGGATCACACCCGTCCGTTCTTCGTTCTTCTCTGGCCTGTCCACCTTTGTTTCGCCCTTCGTTCTCGTGGCACAGGTTACACTGTTTTGTTCTGTCTCATCTGTGGATAGATGTCACCTGTCGTTCGTTCCTCTCGTCGCTGCGACACCATCTCACATTCGTTGTTGTTGATAATTGTGCGCGTTAGAGCGCCATCGCCGTTCATTTTTGCTTGGCTTTGAGTCACTTTTTGCGGACTCGCGCTTTGACGTTTCGTCTTCATTTGCTTTGGGTCACTGCAAGATCTACAGTGTTAAGCTAGCTCTATGAGTCGCGTCCACACGATGTTGGTATGATAGAAAGGCGCTCGTCACACGAATACATGTCTTATCATCGTCGTCGTCATCTGTCACATCCCCCGTGATCACGCGCCCACGGCCGTCTGAGACGTTGGCGGTGCGACAGTAGGTCTGGATACAACGGTAGCAGACGGCGCACCCACCGGCAACGGCATCCGCGTCCAGTCAGGCAGTATACTTCTCAACCTCTGCTCCTGCTCCGCGACCGGCACGACTTCCATCGCATCGTCGTCGTCACCGTCGTCGCTCAAAGGTGAGAACGCTTCGTCCCATTTCTCTCTCGACACCTCTACCCCGCCCGTTTTGAGCGCGCTATGCAGGAGGAAAGGGGGGTAGGGAAAGAACCTCGTGAGTACGCCGGGGGAACATTGAAGAAACGTCGTGGTGGACTTACCCGGCCAACGACCCGCCCACCCAGGCCATCGATGCGGGCGTGAACGCCGGCGCCTTGCCTACATTGGCCGTCGCGCGCGGCGACGGTGCTGATGATGACGGCGACGATGGCTGTGGTGGCGCGGGATTATTGAGAATTGCGATGTGAGGGACGAGCGAGCGGAGTGCGGCGTAGCGGTCGTATGCAGGCGGAGGCGATCTCCTCGGGCGCGTTTGACCTTGATTGGGTCGCGATGGCGCCGACACTATGGCACGCAGCAGTTCAGTGTGAAGTCGCGGGATGAAGCCCGGGAGCATCGCTGTGCCACCCGTGACGAGGATGGAGGACACAAGCGTCTTCCGGAGGTCGACTGGCACCTGTCGGGAGGGAACTCGGCGTTTTAGGACGTGGGCATGTTGCGGGAGGGAATTACCTTGAGAAGCGCTTCAAGGAGGACTTCGGCGACGCTGCTTTCGTCTACGTCGCCACCTTCGAACAAGACTTCGGCTGCGCGTTCGCGGATCCAACCTGGAATGATCAGCGTGCCCCTTCCAGTGCCCAATTGTTGTGACGCGGGCGGCACGACACGGAATTGAGTATCTGTCGCGGTCGAGTGCCTTGTGTACATGTTGGCAAGCATTTGAAGATGACCCTCTCTGCCGCCGGCTTCCGACTGTCGAGGATGTGCGATCACCTCAAACTCGGATGAAGCTTGCTGCGAAGAGCTGATGCTCTCCGCTCCCTCCGACGCGCGTGAAAATTCTGACTCTGACGTGCCGGAGTCACTGGAAGGAGGGAGATCTGACTCTGAGGCAGGCGCAGGAGACGAAGGACGCATTGAGTCACGGTTTATCTCGAGTGGGGTGCTTACGAAGCAACAGCGTGTTTTGATGTCCTCGACAAGCGCATCCGTCAGAATCTCTTGTGGAATGCGAGTGGTTCGACTTGATAAAGGGGGATTCATACTGCTGAGGTTTTGTGGAGGGGGTATATATGTGCCAAAGAGGAGAAGAAGTGCACGGAGGTGGGAGGTAAATCGCGAACCAGCTAATGGTGTCGTTCGTAGGTGGGGAAACATGGGCCGAGCAGCATATATCTGTGATGCCTGCTTTAGTCTAAGGAGGGTATCAGGTAGATGTGACGAACGGGGAGGGCTGTAGATTCAAGGTGACCGCAGTCGATAACAAGTCCCGTGATGCGACCGACGCAAAGGAGGGAAAGCAGGTGGCTTGAGGCAAACGATACTGAAGGAACCTTGTTAACTTCCAAATAAATAAACCACCAATGTATGAAACAACTGAGCACACCTGCAAGTTACCGAATAAAACTTTGGCGAATATGTCTTTAATGAACAAAGGAAGCAACGGATGCTCGACAAGGATGACCTTCCGCGACTTGGGGTCCGTGAGCAGAGACCTAGCACGGTCTTTCGTCAAATTGAAGAGCTTTGGATCCAGTCGAGTAATACTCACCCGTGGAACACGGAGCGCATACACCTCTCAATACTAATCTCGAGCATCCTGTCTTCCTCGGCCCTTGCTGCTGGATCGGTTGCACGACCCCAGCTCCACAATGATTCAGAGTTGACCATGTCAGCATAAAAAACATCCCTTGGCTTGCCTTCTCCACTGAAGCCGACCTTCCAAATTCGTGACCCTGGGTCGATCACGACGCGATCCTCAGTGCCATACAGCGAGTGCCTGCGAGTGGTCGTGTAATGCGGTGATGACTGTAGAATATGTGTGCTCGCGACACGCGTCGTCGTTGGGGTCGCTGGTGTTGGGTTGGTCCTCGGTGTAGATAGAGGCGCAGACATGAACATTTGGACACGGTCAACTTGGGATAATCCGCTAAACGGACTATACCACGTGACTTTGACTTTCTCTCCACGTGATTGCGACGCGTCCCCAAACCTCCCAGTGTTGTTCATGCAAACCAACTCACCATGCGGAATAACGCAGGTCTTAGCACGTCCATCCTCATTACCGCTTCCTCGCCAGCCAACGGAATGGTTCACCATACGGTAGCAAAGATCTTCGTCTCAACAAAGTTGCGCGACCTCGGTCCAAGATCTTCGGCCGTTCGCACATTCTGGAGGTTGGTAGCTACATGCATCCAATACCAACCAGCCACAGAACATCTCTTGCGGGACCTGACTACGTTCAGTCTCGCGAGTGTCAAGACGCCTGGCGTGGGCACTGGCTTCCTCGGGTTGACGTATCCCTCCTCTCCACCTAAAAACCAAGACGACATTCCCGAGCTGCCGCAGATCCTACCAATATGCTCTGGCGACCACATTTACATCATCGGAGCCAAGGACGTCATCAGGATCGCCATGTTCACACCTCTTCCGCCTGTAGGTGTTCTCGAAACGGTTCTGCTAAGCTTGAAGGAGGGCGAAACACTGTCTGAGAGTACGGTGCGGAGGTTAAGGAGAAAAGGAGCAGAGATAAGGGCTGCAGCTGCCGAGGGACGAACTCCTGTCAGTGAATGCAAACGGAGGAAGCTGAGAAAGATTACAACGAGAGCCTCCACACCACAGGCGAGTTGTGTCTCCAGTTTCTCGTAGGTTGGTAGGAATCCTGAACACAACTATATCAGCCGACGTGCGGATTTTTATCTGAAAAAGAAAGTTCAGCGCTCCGGGGACCTAACATTGTCTCTGCCACGAGGGCTCGCTCACCACCACCAGGGCGTTCGGATCGGAAAGCGTTCGTAGCGATCCTCAATCCGTGATGTGGCGAGGGGTGCAAAGTAAGCGTACAAGACACCGAAGGAGTGGGTGCCTCGACTTCAGTGCGTTGACATCCCGATGGTCAAGGCAAATCACCAAACCATGCATAGACGATCGAATTCTTGCAGAGAATTCAGTCAGAAAAGCAATCTGCCTTCGTGTTACTATCGCTTTTTGGGACTCACGTCTGACCAGATAGATCTTGGCATAGTAAAAGTATCGTCAGAGAGGGGGTTGCACAGACCATCTTACATCTCAGTTACCTTTGTATTTAGTATCTTTATAGACTGTACCATCACAGACACAGCTCTTGCTGGCGTTGTTCGGACTTGGATGGCGATTTAGTCATGGTGAATATGGCGGCAGAGGCGCGTTGTTTATCTCCAAGGCTGAGGCCAAAGAGGTGCACACAGATCCAAACACTGTTTCCGTCTTCGTCCCCAGTCAGACCCGAAGGGTGTAGGAGCAGAACAAAGCACCGCCATGGCGTCCCTTGGTTCACCGTTTAGGAGGACATACAGATACCTTGTAAGTGTACTAATTTTATGCAGCTAATGCTCACCCTCAGAATGAATGGCCATTTAGCAATACCTTGCCCATGAACAACCGGTCATCTTCTGGTCCTGTGCCATGGGAATTGGGGGACCTGTCTTTGCTCTGACAGTCCCGTCGATCAGGCGGAATTACTTTGGTTACATCCCTGCTGAGCGTGTGCCGACCACATACCCCCGTGAATTTCTGTGCTTGCCGTACCCACTGTCCATGGTTCGCTTATATTTGTTCTAGTTCCGAAACGGCCACGGAGGCCTGTTCACGGATATGAAGATGAATAAGGGCGGCCATACGTTATTTTCGCCGCCGGGGACGTGAAAGCGGAGGTGGCAGTCTCGATCATCCATTTACTAGGTCCAGAGCTCACCGAAAGCTATCACATGGAATGTCGAGAATCGATGTTTGGGGATTTCGCGCGGTTGGCTGTGTTACTAACGATGCGCTTGTCATGTATACTTGCTCGACGTCTGGCCGTCGTTGCGATTGAGTCAATTGGTGAACACGTGACATGCTACCAGGGAGTGACGCAAAATGCGTCTCAATAATTGTTTGTCTTCTCGCTGCGATGAATGTACTTTGCCGTGTTTCGCGTGCTTCGTCTGTGCTACGACGACCGCCCATCGTGTCGTGTTCACGCGCCTTCTCTACCGAACCCGACACGCTCAAGCAAAAGCCAAAAGCTAGCACACCTCTCCGACGGACTGCCTCTGCTTCCCTTCCTATTCGCTCAAACCCGACCCCGACGCGTAGCCCTATTAGACCTGTACTGACATTCGCAACCGCGGAGCGCTACGTTCCCACCCGTCTACGTCCTCGCCTTACACCAGATTCCCAGAAACTCCATGACGCATGGTGGGTCCCACGTTGGGGTCAGGAAGGCGAAATTTTCGTTTTCGGCAACGGTAATTTCGTGTGCTGGGGCTTGAACGAAGACGAAGCGCATCAGTTTGCAAGAGACATCTTGGCTCCTTGTGAGGTTGGCTCGCTCCATGATCCCGAGACCGAGGAACTCGAGTTCGTGGTAGATCCAAGCGAGTATGGCTACACTTGCATTAGCAACATGAGCTGACTGACACAAACCCTTTTAAAAAGGAAAACTCGAATACAGGGTGACTTGATTATCCTGGGACGTGTCGCGCAACTTCAGGATCCGTCCAATGCCGCTTCCTTTCCTCCATCAAACCCATCCCTCGATACATCGACGCTTCTCGCTCGGTATGCTTACTCTCAGGCACTCTCCCGGTCCACTGCCCTCTCCGTGATCGAAGAGTCCCTCGAGGCATACCTCCTTTCCGTTGCTCAGCTTCCCCACTCCTTAGAAAAGACGGGGAAACCCGGACTTGGCCGCCAAGAACTCATCAAGAAACTGGGCGTCCTGATGAAGTTCCGCCAAGGTCTTAATCTCAATCGCGAGAATTTCTCTGATACCCCTGATCTGTACTGGACCGAGCCAGAGCTCGAGAGCTTCTTCAAATCTATGACGACCGCGCTCGAGGTCAAGGCGCGGACGCATGCAGTCAATGAAAAAATTACTTATGCGACAGAGGTAAAGTCTACTTCATAGTCGGTGCATCTCAATACAATCTCAGTCTAAACTCAGGTGCAATCGACCCTAAGGCAGCTACTTACGGAGGTGGGTCGACCAGTACTCGTTGTGCCTTGTATGGGGCTCAAACGTGTTGCAGTCTTCTGCGCACCGCATGGAACTGGTGATTATTGCTCTCATTGCTGTCGAGGTCGTCATAGTGAGTCTTGCCATCTTCCCCTTTACAACTCGAGATATGATCAGATTTAGGCCCTGATACGGGAAGGACCCGAGCTTTACCGGATGGTTTTTGGCTCGCCGGAAAGGAAAGATCTCGGTGCCATCAAATCCTGTTGATCCCTTCTGCGATGCCACACACCGGACTACACTGGACTACTGCCCCACTTTATTGATCTCCAAGGCCAAATATATCCCACTGCTCCTCGTTATACTACAGTTGTATCTTAACCCAATACTGCAGACCTCTGTACCATTGTAGAAAATCGCTCGCCAAAGACTAAGCCCCACTCAAGTACTATAAATTGTCACTACGCGTTCGAATGAGTTCCTCAACATGTGAAGAGAGTGGCATAATGGAGCACTCGAACGGCTTTGGAGCCCTATCGTCATGACCAGTGGTCAACACCAATCTTCCAGGAGGCCTGACTATCACTCACGATGAGAGTCCGCCCGTAAACTCTGTCTTGACATCAATTTCATTGCCGAATTCATCACGGGCCTTGGCAAGATGCACGGTCGCCAGTATGGTCACGATGGCCGCCCAAACGCTCTGATCAGCAAAATACTTTCCAGGGCAGACGCGGCTACATGGCGCCTGTCAGCATCCCGTGTCCCGAGCGCGGAAATAGGATCCCGCACCGTCCAAAGCCAAACGCAGGCGGAGCCGTCCCCTCCGCTAGCGTGCCGTCCGACGTGAGATGTCGCTCGGGGACAAAGGCCGTCGGGGCGTCGAACCGCGTCTCGTCATGTGCCATCGCCCTGCATTAGCTCTCAGCCCTGAATCGTGTCGGTCAGCAGATGGGACGCATACCAAATGTTGGTGAGCACGATAGCACCTGCGATTAGAATTGGAAAACAATCCATGTCATGGATGCCATCAATGCGGACGCACCCTTGGGGATGTACATGCCCTCGTACACATCGCTCTTCGCGGTCATGTGTGGAAGTGCTGCAAGGCTGGCTCAAGGCTGGCTTTTGTCCCCGAACCAGCTCACTCACCATTGGGTGAGACAGGGCGCCAACGAAGTGTCTCAAGATATATTGCCTGTACGTATGGCAGACTCGGGCGGTCTTCGAAATCGGGGAGGCGTTGACTACCCACGACTTGGTGGATCTCTTCTTGAGCCTTAGCCTGGACCCCGGGATGGAGTACCATGGCGAGGATGAACACTCGCAGCGTCGAATCGCTCTACAGAATAGTTAAAGTAAATCCTCTCAATAGTCTAGCTACACACAGTCTCAGCACCACCTACGAGGCGACTATGACTCCTTAAGTAACCAAAGGGGATTGCGCATTCACGTACCAAGGAAACCAGATGCTGCCACAGCTTTGATAGTGGCTTCGTCCACTTCGTCATTTTTAGCCTCAAGCAAGCTGTGGACAAGGGAATCTCGCGCTGTCCCAGCGTTCTGGTAAATTGGGCTTGTGTTAAGTGGCAAACTGAAGAGCAGCAACGGTGAGTACCATGTTTTCTATGACGTACTCAACCGGGCCGGTTAACACTTCCTCTGCGAGTGCACGGCATTCTGCGGCATGTTGCTTGTATTCTCCTCCCGGCATCCAGGTTGGAATGTGAGCCACTAAACACATCTACGGTTAACGTCATAGAGCAAACCACAGCAAATGGGACCCACAAAATGGGAAAGCGAGCAACAACGCGGACCGCTCAGGGGTCAGTGCGGTCGAGAACAGGCGAATGAGGTGTTCGACTTTTGACACGAGCGGATCGTCCTTGGGTGCCACCTCGTATCCGTACGTCGCTGCCATGATCGTCGCTGCTGCAAAGCTGCGGATCATCAGGCTACATGCACGAGATAATAACAGACGACACACGTCTTGGTATGTTTAGCGAAATCCTCTGGTGAGTCGAGCAAGTTTTCGACGAGCTGGCGGGCCTTGCAGATCGCTAATGGCCTGTATCGACACGTGGTTTCCTTGTTGAGAGCGACGTTGAACAACTTTCGATGAAGCCTCCACTTGTTGCCGTACGGAAGCAGGCCCGAGTTGAAGTCCATGCCAAACCTGCATCGCCGTGGGTGTCAGCGTATCTCATGCCCGGCTAGCGTGCGTAGGGTGTGACGCACTGCTCGTTGGCCGGTATGTAAGGTCTCTCGGAGTAGATAGCTGATCGCCGTTCCAACAGGTCGTGCGCGACTTTGACACTATTAATGATGATGAAGTCTCTGCCAAGCAAGTTGGCGTATACCAAGCCGCCTTCGTGGTGTCGTTAGGATTCGTCAAGGACCAGGGCGGGAACGCACCATACTGTCTTCCCCATTGCTCGTATGACAGCCAAGGGTGGTCGGGGTTAACATTCAAAGCACTACCGACCAAGGGAAGGCCAGTCGGTCCGGGAGGTAACGGAAGCCCGCCTCTGAGTCGGTATTGCCGCCAGGCGTTGAGAGCGAGCGCTGCACAGAACACGAGACCGGCCGAATACACAGACGTAGATCCCGTCATTGGTCACGATACCACGAATGGCAAGACGACTCGCTCAGGTCAGGAAACAGATTCTGGTGAGAGGTGGTGCCAGACAGCGCGGAGCCTACTAGCAGTTTCCAATATTTATTGCTCCTGAGTCCAAGTCACTGGCTACAACCAGTTTTGGATAGTTCAGTGCAAATGCCACCGTCGATGCCGCGCCGCAGCGCAATGGTCTTTTTTTCTTGCCCAGGAGCGTCTTGGAAAGGGGTGTGCCGATAGGAAAACGTAGACACTCTGGCACCCACAAGCTCATACAATCGTGCAGCGGTTTGAACGAAGGCGCGAGAAAAAAAGTTTTCCTGCCCATTAGGAACGGAAAGTTGGAATATGCTTCGTTAGCCGACCTCCAGTTGCACTATGATCCGCAACCTTGGGGTCGGTTGCTCACGGCAGTATTATGCGTCCCTGAGCAACCCCTCAGGTTCAGCCATTGCCAAGACAATCGCGCCTTGTCTCATCACGATCCGATAACAGGGATGCATATGTGACAGAGGACTAGAGCCCAGTACGCCCGAAAAGAACTGGACGGTCATCGTTCAAGGTGGCTCAGGAAGTACCGATGCACCCCTTAGAACTTTGAGTCGTCCTGCTATCCCTACCGCTCGAAAGTACGTGATATGACTGAATGATGAGTCAACTGCCCAAGTCGCCGCCCTCTACTATTCAACGCTCAACGCTAATTTGGTCTAGGGTGGAGTTCGAGCCTGATCCTCGCAACGTCGTGACCAACTGCGGCCAGGGGACGAGCCGAGCCTCTCCAACGCTCACCTTATACAGCGCTGACGTCGTTCCACCCACCTCACTAATGGGCCCATTACACATGCTCAAGCTGCCACCGTCGTCAGTTGCATCGCATCCGTGACGCCGCCCTGGAATGCCTTTTCTGTCCCGTCACGTCGCCAGTCGGCGCAGGGTCGTAGCGCGAAACTCGTGTTGCGCCGAATACATCCCCCGTCGGCCAGCCGAACCTTCCTCTGCGCAATGAGCTCTCACTAGTCGAGAGAGAGTGTTTGCGGGAGAAAGAGGGTTTAGGGATCGAATGATAATCTTCATCGCGGATATTCGCGGCCGGCCAATGTGAGTCGATCATCCACCACAATGCGGCAATGCTCTCGTGACGCTTAGTGAATGTCCCGGGATGAGCTCACCAGGCACCACCGAACCGCCGACCACGCTCAAGACGACACACGCATTGGGGACATATTGCCTTTTTCGACCCTCCTTGCAATAGCTTGACTTCATTTCTTTGTGTATTTTGATGCCGTCCAGGGCCCGCTCGAATGCGTCCTTGGAAAGCAGTTCCCCATGCGTCGTGAGGTAATTCTTATTGTCCTGCTTTCGCAAAGGTAACGCTGCCCCGCTTTGTCGATATAGCAAGTGGCCGTGACCCATATGAACGCCATGTCGATTCAATCTGCTGGCTTGCTTAAACCAACCTTTTCCAGAAGCCTATCCAACTGACACGTCTGTGGTGCTCTCGCCAAGGCGTCTCATCCTCCCTTGCGCCCGTCCCGGTCATAATCCGTCAGCCCAGCCTGACGATGTACGTGTTGGCTAAGTAGCGATGGCACCGTGACAATGCTGTGGGCTGTCAGACGCCATCGAGAACTCCTCCCCTTCCGCGAAAGGATTGACGCAGAGGCATCTGAAATTAAAGCGCATTGGCGTAGGTAATGCCCGCATAAATATTGCTTCCCATACTCATCGTTATGACAGACTTTCATTGGGTTCACAAAAGACTGGTCGCCGCTTCCTTCGCATATATTTTACATATCACGCGAGGACCTAATATTTCCTCGCCGTTTGAAAAGCGATTCCGTGAAAGGTACCCTATCAGCTTGATGAACATGCCTGACAGTGAACACGTGGATCGTCGTCTGACAGTCATGTAGGAGTTAATGGCCATTGTGATAACGTTTGAACCGATACGGTACAGTGAGTAGGTACAATAACAACGTAAGGATTCATTTAACCGAGCTTAGTCCTGGTATCCAGGTAGGTGATCAGTAAATGTATTACGACTCATCCGCGGCCTCTCTGCTCCATGGACTGAGCCTCTCTTTATTCCAGAAGGTCTTTGGCTCCCTCGAAACGAGGCACGATGCGGCAGGGGAATGGGACGGGATGGCTAACGCAGACGATCAGTGATCAGCGATGTCACGACACCGCGGCAAAAAGGATGGGCGTGAGATAAGAAAAATGCTCACAGTGCGACTCCGCCAATAAACTTGGGGGATATATCGATCTCATATCCCGCGGGACCAATCGCCTTGCTAAATCTAAACATGGAGAGCATGCTCGCGACAGCGAGCCAGGTGGAGGCGTTGGCGAGGTACCGCCCTGGACAGATCCTGCGTCCGTAACCAAAGAAAAGGCTACAAATATCGTCCGGAAGGAGGTTTCCGTCTCCGTCCAGGTGTCTTTCTGGCTTGAATGTTGTCGGGTCTGGGAACCTCTCTTCGTCTCGCGCCATACCCCTGGAAAGGCAGGGGTAAAGACTGTCACTAATGCCGAGTTACGGAAAACGACCCACCACAGGTTTGGTATTATGACAGAACCTGAGGATAGATCGTTACGGGAACCAGTTACACGTCAGAAATACGGCTCACCTTTGGGTATCAGGCGCTGTTCGAAAATGTCATCTTTGATAACCATGTGTGGGACAGCTTTAATGGGGGTTAGCATACAGACAAACTGATCCCGCTGTGTGACAACACACCCATTGGAACAAGCGAACCCCATCTCAAAGTTTCTCGGAGTAGAGCGTCGATGTATTGCAAGGACGATCTGTCGCTGAAAGTTGGGAGTCTGTTCCTCCCCACTACGCTATCTATCAGCGCTTGTGCGTGGTCCTGAACGTCTGGATGCAGAATGACCGCCATGATTAGTGTAATAAGAGTAGATTGGGTCTGAAAACAACGGTGTTGTAGATGATACGGCCTGAGCAGGCAAGCTGTCAAACTCACTGTATCAGTGCCAGCTTTGCAGAGTGGAGCGAATAGAAAGCACAGTCAATAGACGAACGAGACGGCATGTGGGTTTACTACTGTACCTATGAAACTCGAGGTTGCGCAGTCCTTGATATTCTGCTCGTGCAACTTAAGGTCTTGACCTGCCGCAGATTCCTCCTTCAAAAGCTGCCCAACCATAGATTCGTTTCTAATATCCTTTGCCTGTCGCAGTGATTAGGGTACGAGAAGAAAAACAGATAGTCACCCCACATACCAAGCATCCCTTGACGAATTGGAAAGGGGCGTCACGAATCTGCGGAGATAACTCCCTGCATCGCGCCGCCAATCGGTGAAGCCCCGCACCAGGGAACCACGAGGGGAGGTTGAGAACTAGATATTGAGTTAGACAGAAAGCCGAGCCATTTATAATCACGCACGCTGAGGGAAAAGGTTGAGCAATACCGCCCTCTCAGGCGTCAAAAGGAGGCATATCCTTATCACTTCTTCGATGGGCGCTACCAAGGAATCGTCTTTTGGGGCGACATTGTAGCCGTACGTGATAGCCATGATGATAGATGCCGCATACCTAACCAAAGGGGATTACGGTTGCGCAGTGCTGGTGAGCGGAGATGCTCACGTTCTCATATGATTCTCATAGCGTTCTGGAGAGCACAACAAGTTTGCCAGCAAAACACGCGCCTTCTCGGCCACCGACTCGTGATACTGGTGAATAACAGTACTGTTAAGGCTTCGATGGAATATTTTCCGATGAGACCTCCAAGTATCGCCGTAAGACAGGTGCCCCGTGTTAAAGTCCATTCCAAAGCTATGGGATTCACGTCTCCGTCAGACTGATTTTAACTAGATAACTCGGGGGTTCCTTACAGAGTAGAGGTTCGAATCACCGGGCGGTCCGAGTAGATATTTGAACGTTGGTCGAGCAGCACTTTCGCAACCCTATCCGAGTTGATGATGATATATGTTTGACCCAGCAGGTTGCATGAGACGATTTCACCTAGCATTCTCGAGTGAAGGACAGCACAGAATACCTTACCGGCGAAGTCACGTACCATATGTTTTCTTCCACTCCCCATACGTTAGCCATGGTTCATCCTTGTTGATCTGGAGCGCGTTTCCGAGGATGGGGAGCCCTTTAGGACCCGGTGGGAGAGGAAGTTGATGAGGGGTTAACTTTTTCCTGACGATGAGCCCGACGGAGCAGAGCACTAAGAAGAAGGCGACAGCAGCGGGAGCATACAAGGCAGCGTTCACATAACCCATCTTGGGAGAACGTATCAAAGTTCCGTCAATGCGCCTCATTTTATAGACTCGCGCCCCCATTCAATCCAAAAAAAAGCCGCACATGATGACACCTTGCAACGGGAGGCGAGAGCGACCTGAATCCTTAAGCGGTGTCGCTTGTAGCGGCCGCTGAGCCAACATGGGAAGGAAGAACTGGCTCCATATGTCTGCTCATGAACTCGTTCTGCTGGACGGTTTCAAAGAATGCGACATGGCGAGTGAGACATGGGTTGTAGCATAACGTACAGGCGCTAGTCGTGGGTGTGTCGTCGGGAGACTCGCGTTACGAACGATGGCTTGTTTTGCACATTTTCCACCGCGTCAAATGCCAAGAACAACTCGTTCAAAGGCAACGCACCAGAGGATGGAGAATATGAACACGGAAGTGCACTAGGGCCACAGCTCTTGCAGGGACTCGACTACGTGCCTGGTGATTTCATACGCAGCGAGTGAGACGGAAGAACATTGGGATGAATGAGACATTTAGTCACAGATACCCCAACAGTTACGCCACATGCCCCTCGCCGCGTGCAACGTGGTATGGATTGAAGTTGAAGCCGAAAGTTGCAGCATACGCCATTCAATCAGCAGGGTCCAGCTAGTTTGGGACCATCATAGGTGTCGCTCATCAACTTGTTGCACTGCTAGCTTCAGGGGGACGGAAGCACTTAGTCAGGTCCCTGACCAGCTCAGCCACACCGGTCCGTCTATGAGCGTCGCATGGTTTCAAATCTGAACTCGTTTCAAATCTACGCTATCCCCAAAGTGTACCAGCACGCATTCGCCGCGTATCAAGGTCAAAAAGAGTGAGACAGGGGTCGGGGAGCACATGCTGAGAAGCGAATTATCGTCTCTTGACTGGAGGCTCCTCAAGGAAATCGGCCGCAACTTTCCTCTTCGCCGCAAACCCAAAAGCAACCTTTGTCCTCTCTCCCGTTACAGGGGTGCTGCTCTGAGAGGGAGTATCCACCGCCGACGATATACGTGAGAACCCGGGCTTCGTAGGCATAGGTGACCCAGCGCCATTCGTCAGTACACCGGACGAGAAGCCTGAAGGCACGGGACTCGCGTCAACCGAGCCGTTTGCCTGAGGAGCGGGTAAGGTAATTAACCCGGTAGAGTCGAGGCGTTGCGGTGCATCAACTTTGGCGGCTTCCTTCTTCTTGCTTTTCGTTTTCTCCGTCTTGCCCTTCGACAATGGTTGGGGATCGAGGAACTCGGATGCTTGGGGTACAGCACTAAACGCAGTAGTTTAGTACGGCTATAGCCTCGCAGACGAGAGCAAAAGACGTACCCCCTGTTGCCGACAGACAATACAAAGTGGGCTTGCCCAGTCTTTTCCTGTCGAATCTGGAATGCTTTGTTCATGCTCAAAGGGGTATCGCCGCTGGCCATCGCCTCCTTCTTCTTCTCTTCTGCGATCTTCTTCAGACGCTTTTCTGTCTTCATCTTCCCTGAACCTTTGCCGTGGAATTTGTGGGACAAAGCTTTCCAAGCCTCCTTAGGCGTGAGGGAACGACCGAACTCATCGTAATACACGATATTGATGTCGGGCTTGTAGTTCCTGAACAACTCAAGACCTGCACGAGCCTCTTGTTGCTCTCGAACGCGATTCTCGTATTCCCGCGTAGCCTGATCTTTGTTGCCACCTCGGGCTTGCAATCGGTCGAGTTCTCGCTGAGCCAGTATACGTCGGTAATCTGCGAGCCAGAGATCGCGTTGTCGCTGGACTTTTTCGCGCTCAGCCTGATCGGCGTTCGGTTGCGCCAGTAGTCCTTGCTGACGGAGGAGAGCCAATGTACCAGTCATACCTGAACCAAAGGTGGGTTCACTGGACGATCTGATTGCTGCATCATCTTGATCGTTTTCTGTGGCAACGCGTTCCTCCGCCTCCGTGTCTTTGATAACCTGTTCAATCGCCTCGAGCATCTCTTCATCATCCTCCTCTTTCACCACCACCTCGCCGGCTTCAATTTCATCCATGGCCTCGTCTCCTGGAATCGACATGTCGCGGGACGGTGATCGGTCTTTTGGTGGGGGCGGTGGTGGAGAGGGTTCGACTTGCTCCACCTTAACTGCGGTAGGGTTATAGGAAATGGCTCGAACGAATTCAGACGTGTCGTCAAATGTCAAGCCAGATTCGCCAGCTTCCTCTTCCACATCTTCCACTTTAATGATATCATCAGCAGTGGGACATTGATCCCGAGTGCGATCTGCAGCAACTGGGAAAGCAGTTAGATACGCCGGGTCATATGTAACCGTGAGTGCTTAGTCACTTTTACGTGCAATTTCTTCAGGGGATGGCTTTTTCACCTTGTGGATCTTGGCTCTTCTTTGGCGGGCGAGAGCAGCTTGTAGCTCATCGTCATCCACAAAATTGGCGTCTAACTCACATGTCCTGGGAACGACAGGTTTCTCATCCACCTCCATCTGACCCATATCATCGCTGCCAAGAATCTCATTGTCGATTGGAACCCGTCGGGAGGAGCGCTTCTTTTTGGTCTGTGATAGAATACAGCGATTAATCACAGTGCAAACAGGATGATGTAAAGCATACCTTTGGCTTCTTGAACCCGACGTCCCCTTCACGAAGGTAGTCATGTGCCTCCAAATTTTCTGCAACACGTGTATCAGAAGAGTGGACATACGTGATAACACGAGACGCAACTCACTGGCGTAGTCGATGGACAGCAGAGCACGATTTACAGACATAGTACCTTCATCTGTTTCGGATTGTTTAACTGTGGTGGACTTGGCCGAGTTGCCCAACCGGAAACCCTGAGACATACAGGTGAACAATGTACGCACAGCTGACGCAAGAATGGGCGTACTGTTTCGCGCGGAGCTTCCAAGAACTCGTCATACTTGGACAACACGGATCGTTTCATTCCTTGTTTTCCATCTTCGAATTCTTCGTCATCATAACCGGTGTAGTCACGACGTTTAATCTTGAGTTCTTGATTTTTCTTGGTGCGCTCCGCCTCGGCCATTTCCACATTTTGTAGTTCATCCTCTAGGAGTGCTTGAGAGAGAGGAAGAGAGAGACGAATGGGAAAGGGATATTACCTTCGTTGTCGAGGATGCGACTGTCTTTCAACGTAAGTACGCGGGCATCACCTTCTGCCAGCTCATCGAAGTTGTGGTTGACCTTAAGACCTTCCAAATCCTCTGAAATGGAGTGATAAAACAAAGGAAAAGAAGATGAACGGCGTACACGTACTCTCGGTATATTCGTCTCCTTGAAATACTTTGTCCATATTCTCAAGCTCCAACTGCCGCTTACGCGCGAGCTCTTTCTCGCGCTTCTTCGCTCTCTTGACCCATTTCAGAGTATCCTCTGCTTCGCCGTCGAGATCACCAAGAGTTGCACCGGTCAGGGAGGTGTTCAGCTCTCGTCGATTCCTCACCCTAGGTGGGAAGCGTGCTTGAGCAAGATAGTGGGGTGATCGTTGGCAGATACTTACTTGGCAATTCTGTCATATAGTTTCCTGAAGAAAAGACGTAAAATCAGAAAGAACGTTCCGGCACATAAAACGAACCATGGAATTACTTTGTCTCGCGCTCTTTTGCCTCACGCTCGCGCTGGCGTGCATAATTCCGCTCTGCCACTTTGTCTGCATCATCTGCGGGTGCGGAGTCGTCTGTAAGCGGTTTGAGACCAAGAGATATGCGGATCTTGTTGGTCTCCTCGAGGGAGATGCTCTCTTCCATCGACATGGTGGATTCGGTCGTGACTCAGTCGCAGTGGCTGTTGGTGAAGGGATCTGCTTAGTCAGCGTCAAGATCACAACTGTTACCGGCCTCCCAAGTAATAGGCACCATCCCCGTGCTATATAATCTAGCACTTCTACATCGTGAGCCGTTTTCTTCTGTAATGGATTTCCCCCTCACCGCGGTTTTTTCAGTCTCTCTCGCAGCCTATGCCCTCATCTCCCTATGGCGAGATAGGCAGAGAATCTTTGCTAGCCATCCATTGCCTCCGGGTCCCCCACCCTTCCCCATTGTCGGTAACGTTCTAGAGATAAGCTCAGACGAACCGTGGGCATCTTACACACGCTGGGGGAAAAGATATGGTAATACTTTCTTCGCGCCCTCTTCCACTAGTCCAATCTCGCATTTCTCCAGGCGACCTCGTTTATACCAGGCTCTTGAATCAAGAAGTGATCGTCATCAATTCAGAAGAGGTCGCGAAGGACCTCCTCGAGCGGCGCTCTTATAATTATTCTGACCGGCCAGTCATCATTCGTATGACCAACGACTTGTGAGTTCACCTCTGAAACAGGGCTCTCCCCCCTGACAACTCTAGCAGTTTCGGATGGTCCTTCAATTCTGTTGTATTTCCATACGGTGACAGATGGCGTTTACATCGGAGACTGTTTCATCAAGCCTTCCGTCCTGAAGCTACCCTCGGTTATCGGCCCGTCCAGCTTCAGAAAGCGCGCGACCTCATTCTTAACTTGCTCGAGGCCCCAGAAAACTATGTTGCGCATGTCCAGACGTGTGTTCATCTCAGTTTGTCCTTGCGGTTCTGATTCCCTTTTTAAAAATTCCGCAGACACTCGACCTCGATCATTATGGCAGTTGTGTACGGTTACGAGACTGCACGCCAGGACGACCCGATCGTCAACGTCGTGGATAGGGCCGTTAACCTCGCAGTAGCATCTATACGCCCAGAGGTGGCTGCGTTTCTTGGTTTCTTCCCGTTCCGCACGTCTTCTTCGGTCTGCTCCGAACTGCTCTTACATTGTCCACCATAGTGCGGTACATTCCCACCTGGTTCCCTGGTGCATCGTTCAAGCGGAACGCGGTTCTATCTCGGAAATACGCCGTCGACATGGTCGAGACCCCTTTCCAATTTGTGCAAGAGAGTCTCGTGAGATGTCACGACATCGCTAAGTGATACATGATGACTGACAGCATGGCCAGTCAGCAGGCAATGCAGTTCCATCTATGGTCTCTAATTTACTTTGTCGTGGCAATAAACAGGACGCCGCCGGAAAGTACGTACGTGCTATCAAGGAGTCCTCGGTGACGGCATTCGCTGGTCCGTAGTCCTACCCCCTCTCTCCTCTCTGACCCCTCATTTTTCCATCCATAGCGGCGTCGGAGACAGTAAGCCCTGTTTTGCTGATTCAACTTACGCCAGCTTCTAAAGCGACAGATTTCACAGACTGCGTCGACCTTGCTGATCTTCATCCTAGTGATGTTGCTCAACCCCGATGTCCAGGCACGTGCACAAGCAGAGATCGATTCGGTTATTGGAATTGCACGACTTCCGGTCTTCGAGGACCGTCCGTCGCTCCCTTATATTGATGCTGTCTTGCGCGAGACATTGCGATGGCGTCCTGCAGTCCCGCTCGGTAAATTATTCATGCTTGGTGTCTCACACTTCCTAATCAGCCGACCCATGAGGCATCCCACACGCTACGACAAGTGCGGACGTCTACGCCGGTTATTTCATTCCCCAAGGTCGGTGACTCCATGATGGTGTAACTCTTTTGATTGATTAAATCGACGCGGCAGGAGCCACGATCATAATGAACACCTGGTATGCTCATCTCTGCATTCGCCGTACTCCAAATTTGATTTCGGGTTTACCATGTACGTAGGGCCATGACCCGCAATGAAGCCAAATACGCCGATCCTGAACGATTCCAGCCCGAACGATTCCTTTGCGAAAATGACGAACTCAACGGCGACACCATCTCATATGCATACGGTGCTGGCCGACGTATCTGCGTCGGCCGATACGTCGCAGACGCTTCGATCTGGTCGGCGATAGTCACTATTTTAGCTGTCTTCAAAATCATGCCATGTAAAGACGAACGAGGGCAGGACATCCGCGTGGAGCCGCGGTGGACGACGGGCATCACCTCGTACGTCACGCTCTTCCCTCCGAAAGGCCCATTTCTTTCAGCCTCGCCGCGACAACGTACTCACTCGATCTGGCCTCTCATCTGTTTTTGCCAGGCACCCACTCCACTTCCCATGTCGATTTGTACCGCGCAGTCTGGAGGGGTTAACGGCGGAGAAGCTGGCCCAGTTGTTCTGAGCAATGACGATCGTTTTTCTGTGTACTTTTCACTCGTGTGTAATGTTCTCTTGTGTTCTTCTGACCCCCGTTCTTGTACCCCCGTCAAAGCGGTGGCGGCAACATCTGGGCGTATGAGATGAATCGTCATCCCTATTCTTCTGTAACGTTTCTAGACCGGCCCTCCTGACTCCGAAAACACCGCAGCACGTGCACCACTGGCCTGAACCGTCTAGATGTTTCACTGTCTAGCCGTTTCATTGTAGAACACCTCCAGCTTCATGGAGACCGAGTTCGCCGCAGCAAAGCAACGGATTCATATTCGGCATTCCCAATTCAGCAACTTCAGAGACAAGACCCCCGCGCGATGTTCGCACTGATGGAACACTTTGGAGATGACTACATAGTTCACGCAGATGACCCGGACCACCCGACAAGGAGAGTAAAAAAAAGTAACAATCATACGACCCGTACCTACCTCACTCAACCTGCCACTACTCCGGTAGCCCTACGCCGCGGCGGCACCGGCCCTCGCACGTCCTTCCGATCAGAGGAAAATCGAAGCGAAAGCGCCTCGAGCCAGTCCTTGACCTCGCCCCCATCGCCTTCGAGCGCAAGCGAGATCGCATGTCGGCCAGACCGCGTGCCGAACCCGATGCGCGTTGGCGTAGACTCGGAAAGCGCCAACAGACACCCTTCGCTCATCCGCCTCGTGTACGGGGTTATCCCGGCGGCCTTGCGCGTCCCGGCGCCGCTCGTTATGCCGAGACCGGCGTTTCGATGCGCCAGACGCTCTCGAAGTCGTCCGAGCGGTAATTCGTCCTCGTCCTCTTCCTCTGTCGCGGATTCGCCGAGGGGCGGACTGAGCGCGGCGACGGGGGACGGGGCATACGCCGCAGCGTCGTACCACTCGTGCGTCAGGAGGTCATTGTGCGAGCGGGAACGAACGTGAGTCAGCATGCGGTTCGTTTTGCCAGGGAGACGAGCGCCATGATGACGCCACGCGTACGCATACGCGTCGGGATGGTGGAACCGCGGAAAAGGATGGTTCTTGGGCCGCGGGAAATGCGCTTGTGTGGGACGAGGCTCGCGGGTTGAGCGGGGTCCTTTGGTATGGTCAACCGAGGAGTTCGTGCCGGAGGACATGCTCGAGCGAAATGCGTCGTCGTAAGGCCGAATAGAACCTTGGGATCGAGATATGAGCGCGTGTGAGATGTTGGCCAGCGCGGGAGAGGCGTCCTTGTGCGGTTCGAACAAACAGCGGGCCTGATCGGGAATGGCGGGGCTATCGTTCTTATATGGCGTGCTCGTCCAAATCTCCAAGGGGCTCCAGCGTGCAGGTGGCGGTGAGCCAATCGACGCGGCTATCGACCCAAAGAACGCGGTGTTGGAGTTGACGGATACCCTGAGAGGACTCCCCGGGAGTTTGGACTTGGTGCGATCTAGAGGGAGGTCGATCGGCCAGGGTTCGGTGTAAGGGCAATCGGTGGCCGAAGGGAGCGGGGCGAGGTAACACCTGTCGGGCGGGGTCAGTGGCGCGACGTACGACGATCCGGTGAGGGATGTATCGGGGGTCCCGTCGCGGAAGCTCGCCGCGCTCGCGGCGGAGGGACCTGGGAGGTCGCCAGCGGTGGTGGGCAAGCCGAGTTCGGGATCGAGCGAGTTGAGCTTCGGGGAAGTCCTCTGCGGGTCGCTGGTGTGAGGGTTGTCGGGGTGGAGGGTGGAGGTGGCCGAGGGAGCGCGCTGGGTGTAGCGGGCAGGAGAGAGCGACTTTGGGGTGAGGACGATGGGCCTGAGATGGGCGTGTGCATGAGAGAGGGCGTCGCTTGCGGTGGCAGAGTGACGACGGAAAGAAAAGAAGGCGAGTAGGGAGCGGACGAGTGTCAAAATGAATGACCAGATGCTGGCGAAAATGGACATGATGCTCGAGGAAAGGACTAGGAGGAGAGCGATATTTCAACCCCAAATCACTGCGGCTGACCCATCGCGGCTGACCCGATGACGGAGTCGTACACCCACCACTCACCAACACCGACCGCGCGCGGCCCATACATCCTCGGCGTAGACGAGGCAGGTCGTGGCCCCGTCCTCGGCCCACTCGTATACGGCGTCGCGTACTGTCCCGTCGCATGGAAGGACAACCTGGAAGAGCTCGGCTTCGCAGGTGAGCGTCTCGTTTGTCGGCCCACCACACCCACGTCACAGCACGACAGACTCCAAAACTCTGACCCCGCAAAAGAGGACAGAGTTGCTGGGCGTACTCAATGCAGACCCCGTCAACCTGGGCTGGTCCGTGCGTGTCATCAGGTGGGGCACATGCGCGACACCACGACCGTCATTCACACGCCCGTCCAGCCCTCAGGAGATATCAAGAGGCATGCTCAAAGTGCCACCAACGAATCTGAACAGACAATCACAAGATGCGACCATTCAACTCATCCGCGACGTACTTCAGCGTGGAATTCAGCTTTCGGACGTGCGTGTCTCTCCTCTCCCATCGAAGCATCGAGACTGAACGCGTGCATGCAGGTGTACGTCGATGCCCTTGGGAACACCACATCTTACGAGGCATACCTATCCTCCATCTTTCAAGGCATCAATTTCACAGTCACCACCAAAGCTGACTCGAAATTCAAGATTGTCGGTGCGGCGAGTGTCGCTGCCAAAGTCACTCGCGACACATGCATAGAAGAGTGGCATTTCGAAGAACTCGATGGGGATGATCAAACCGAGGGCACCCTCAAAGGCTTTCAAAAAGAGCTTGGGAGCGGGTATCCTTCAGGTTGGAAAATTCACTACCAAGCACCGAGTCGAATGAACTTGATACCTACCTAGACCCAAAAACGAAAGAATGGGTTGAAGAGTCCCTCGAGAAAGTATTTGGATTTCCCTCTGTGGCACGATTCTCGTGGACGACTGTCAAAGTGGTCCTTGAAAAGTCAGCACATCCAGTCCAGTGGTCTGTCTCTCTCCTTTATCGTTCTCGCTTCGGAGATTTGACTGGCTGCAGGACGGATGAAGGACAGGATGCACTCGTCATGGCATTCAGCAGCGGTCAAGGTAGAGACAAGGACAGGGGCCTTATCGCTCGAAACTTGTGCCTTAGAAGTGTCGGCACGTTATAACTTACACGGGTACCAATACGTCATTCTCAAGACCATTATCGCAAGAACCCAACTCAGTATGCACCGGATTTCTCCCAAGCTTCCTTTGCCCGCTCGTGAGCTGCAGTGGGGTCAGCGACACGCGGCTGCACGTCCGTTTGAACTCACCAAGACGCTTGGCGCGTTCCCTATCGAATGTGTCCAAGCCCTTTGTCTCTGCAATCCGGTCGATGAAGCCACCCGTAAACGCGGCCCTACACCAAGCGTGAGACTGGTTCATTTCATAAACATCGTCTTTCCTCACAACAATTCGACCGCTTTTGCATGGGTGGCAGGTTCACCGTGCGCTTTAATGTGATTTTCGTATGCCTTTGCTGCCTATGATGGGTGAGTACGCCACCGAGGTCGAAAAGGACAGCGTCCATGTACCTCGTACGACGCTGCGGCGGCGATGGCCTCATGAGAGAATTTGGCGGTGTGGCTCCCAGTGGTGACCTACGAGGACAATGTCAGTCTGTCCTGACAGACGCCGGGCGAGACAGTGCACCTGGTCGTAGGCACGGGCTTGTTCGGAATCGCTACTGAACCACATCTTTGCTTTGCGAGTGAAGTTAGGCGGTGAGCAAGAGTCTATCGTCCCCTATTCGACTCAGTCACGTGAGACAATGGCGGTGGCGTAGTGAACCAAGTTAATCATTTAACAAACCCGTCAACATGCCTCAGATAACGATTCTGAAACGATCGCGCGAGGAGGCAGTCATAACTCAGCGTAAGTTCTTCAAAAAGACTTCTCGGGGCAAGGTCATCAAAGGTTCGCGCTCCCATGTCGTCGTCGTACACCTAAATCCCCGTCCGTGTCAGTGCTCCGAGAGCGCTACCTCCGCGATGATATATACTGTGGCATCATCGCATGTCGGATATGTACTGGTGCAGTTAACCCTGTCCTGCCCGCCACAGGCGATTCCACGCACAAACAATTCACGTCTGGCCACTGTGTCCTCCCGGACACCAATATATTTCTGTCTCAGGTCACACTCCCCTCCCTCGCTACGTCTCTCGCTGACTATAATCTCCTATAGATGGACTTGATGGAATCTCCCAGTTTCACCCCCCCCATCATCCTTCTCCAGACGGTGCTAGAAGAAGTGCGGCACAGATCTCTACCCCTCTACAATCGCCTCAAATCCCTCGTCAAGGCGGACGACAAAAAGATTTGGGTGTTCTACAACGAATTCCGATCGTTTGCATGACTCTCTTTGTCTCGTTTCCATCGCTTACCCTCGTGCAGGGAAACCGCAGTTGTGGCAGAAGAAAACGAGACTCCCAATGACCGTAACGATAGAGGTCAGTTAGACTCGTTCCTAACAACCCCGGTGGCATTGACGTCTTTAGGCATCCGGAGGAGCGCTGAATGGTACAATGGACACATTTCGCTCGGTTGTCCTCCCGTTCGTGGTCAACCGCGCAAGGTTCCCCAGGTTGTCCTTCTCACGGATGACGTCGCCAACAGACAAAAGGCAGAAGCCGAAAACATACCGACTATTTCGAGTAGGGTCTCTACTCACTGTACCGTCTGTTCTGTTTCTCAAGATTTCCTGTGTCCTGAATAGTCCGAAAATATGTCGAGGGAATGCAGGAAGCCGAAAAACTATTGGATATCCTCTCCGCTGCGTGCACGGATGGTGTTGCGAAGACAAGAGCAGCAACAACCACTCGGATAGCCCTTTATGCCAATGTAGGTTGTACTGTTGAATCAAGTTTGGTCGTCCTGTTGACTCTATGTTCAGTACCTTCCTGTCGCTACGCTCTTGGCTGGCGTCAAAGCAGGAGAACTCCATCAGGGACACTTTAACGCCAACCAATACAATTATTTGGAGGTTCGTCCCGTTGGCTGGGTCCTGCAAAACTCGGGGTCACATGGTCATCCAGGGCACCGTACCAGTCCCAGCCTTCACGAAACCCGTGCTTCTAGTCGGCAGAGAAAATATGAATCGCGCTGTTCACGGAGACATCGTCGTCGTCGAAGTTTTTGATGAGAGTGAATGGAAAGCTCCAACTGACGAAGTGGTCGACCATGAGGGTGCGTCTTTACTATCATAGTCTTCATCTCCGAGTCCCGACGTTTGCTTATAGCTACTCTCAAGAACGACGACGCAGAAGACTCGGAAGAGGAGTCGGACGGAGATGAGTTCAAACTTCGCGAAGAAGCGAGAGCACTCCGGTCGGCTCACACCAAGAAAGGTTCTGCTGAGAAGCAACCTACAGGCCGAGTTGTTGGAATCATCAAACGGAACTGGCGCGCGTATGTCTTTAACCTCACTCGACCGTGCCTTTAGCATTTTCATTTCTCAGCGTGGTTGTTCTTCGTCTAGTTACGTGTGCCATCTTGACGCGGCATCCCTTCCATCCGCGGTTTCGACTTCGCTTTCCACTCAGACTGTATTTGCCCTCCCTCTTTCCCGGTTACTCCCTCGAATCCGACTTCGTACTCGCCAAGCTCCGGCCCTTCTTGGACAGAAGATTCTCGTGACCATCGACAGATGGGACCTGCATTCGCGATATCCCGAGGGTCACCTAGTTCGTGCGCTCGGAAAGGCAGAGGACAAGGAAACGGAACAAGAAAGTTTATTGTTGGAGTTTGAGGTGCCATACCGACCTTTTGGTAAAGCGATCTTGGATTGTTTGCCCCCCGAAGGAGACCAGTGGGTTGTCCCGCCCAACGACCCAACTGACCCGATATGGAGGGATAGGATGGACTTGAGGGATTTAGACATTTGTAGCATCGATCCACCTGGTAAGTGTCTGCCTACACTATAGCCAAAGGTTTTCAAGTGCATGTCCTACAGGATGTCAGGATATTGACGACGCCTTGCATGCTCGCCGTCTTCCTAATGGATACATTGAAGCGGGCGTCCGTGAGTGCTGTTGTATAGAGGCATCACCGAACGTAACAGTTGCATACAGACATTGCGGATGTTTCCCATTTCGTCCTTGCAGATACCCCCATGGATAGCGAAGCTGCCTCAAGAGGGACGACCGTATATTTGGTGGACAAACGTATCGACATGTTACCGGCACTGTTGGGCACGAATCTTTGTTCCCTTCGACCACACGTTGAACGTTTGGCATTTAGCGTGATTTGGGTGGGTACTACATGAATTCGTGCACTCGGACGACGACTAATGACGATTTAGCAACTCAGTGATGACGGTGACATCGTCAATGTCAAGTTCACAAAGTCTGTTATCACTTCGAAAGCCGCATTTGAGTACGGGGAAGCTCAAATACGGAAGGACGACCCGTGAGTTGCCCCTTCACACACACCGTCCCATGCTTGACTTGTTGCCAAAAGCAATCGCACCGATTCACTCACGCAATCCATCCGCCTTCTTAATGCTCTCGCTATCAAGCTCAAGGCAATACGCATGGCTGCCGGCGCGTTGAATCTCGCATCTCCCGAGGTGAAAATCAATCTCGGATCTGCCGAGTCATCCGATCCCATCGATGTCGAGCAAAAAGAATTGCGAGAGACAAACAGCTTGGTGGAAGAATTCATGCTGCTCGCTAACATTAGCGTAGCCAAGAAAATCGACGAGGTCTTCCCGCAGACTGCCGTCTTGAGGTGTGTTGTCTTGATTTTCGTGGCGACCGTATTCGCGATGTCATCGCCGGTTTTCATTAAGGCGCCATTTACCCCCACCAAAGAGCAATTTTGAGAAGCTTCAGGACGTGCTTTTGAAACGCAAGGGGTTCAAGCTCGACGTCTCGAGTTCAGGGGCGCTGGCGGCATCGCTGGACCAGTGCGTCGTGCGTCCTTGGTCACTAAACTAGCCGCCAAATTCCTTACCACTACATCTAGGACCCCTCCGCACCGGCATTCAACACTCTGGTTCGTATCATGGCGACGAGGTGCATGCTTTCCGCCGAGTATTTTTGCTCTGGGAGTGTCTCCAGAGACACGTTTGGGCATTATGGCCTCGCCAGTCCGATCTACACGCATTTCACAAGTCCGATCAGGCGGTACGCGGGTAAGCCAACCTGTCCCATTCAGCGTGTCGTCAACTGACCCACGCCCATACGCGCCACAGACATTCTTGCACACCGTCAGCTCGCCGCGGCCATCTCTTACGTCCCGCTGCACCCTTCGCTGCACTCGAAATCCAACGTAGAACACATCATGGAGGTGATCAATCGGCGGCATCGGTTGGCGCAGATGGCGGGGCGCGCTAGCGTCGAATTCTACGTCGGGCTGGCGCTCAAGGGCCGTGCGGAGGCGCTCGCCAAGGAGGGTGGGCCCGCGGCAGAGGGAGAGGGCATCACGGAGGACGCATTCGTCATACGGACGTTTCGAAATGGGGTGGGGGTGTTTGTGTTTCAGTACGTGCGGTGGATTCGTCTCCTTTTTTGTTGTTGTCGATGTTGTGGGACGTGTGTCGCTCACAGATACTTTAGGCTCGGACTGGAAGGTCTCGTCACGTTCAAACGCGACGTGCAGTTCGATGCGGACAATTACACCGTCATGGTGCCGCCGTCGTCGGGGAGCGTGGCCGAGAACGCGGCGCCGGTAGCGATTTCGGTGTTTGACAAAGTCAAGGTCAGAATAGATGTGGAGAAAGACAAGAATACGCAACGCGGACGCGTCAAGATGGCGCTTGTGAGCCCCGTCGATTCGAGGGGGCTGTAGAGTGACTTCGAGTAGGACACTCGATCATCAGGGTCTCTTCTTATCCCAACTCATTTGACCCGATGAATGCGGCAACACGAAATAAATTAGCAAATTGGTGACTACACAAGACCCTTTCCACAAAGATGTTGTACAAAAAAACTAATGATATCTCGGGATGATACGCCATTTAATTGCTCGGCCAGTCGGGTAGGCTTTTCACTGCAGCATTACACGACTCCCGCACGCGCCGTTTACTCGCTTGATCACCCGACTGCCGATAGCTGTTGAACACTTCGTGAAGCTGGAAGGTACATGCTGCGACGGTATCTACATAGAGGGCAAATCAGACCCGGCGGCACCACGCCACCACATGACGCACCAGAATTATCATTCGCATCCTTGAGCACCTAAAAACGCCGTTCGTCAATATCCACATGCACGCGTGAACCGAAGCGAGAGAGGACGATCCCTGCTCACCTGCTTCCAGCCCTCGACTTGACTATTATACCCAAACCCTGGGTCGGGGCCAAACAGCCCAGGATCGGAGTGGCCTCCGTACTGCCGCACGATGCTCTCCGCCTGCTGTTTGCGCGCAGACCACGCCCCCTTGAGCATATCGCACGCGCTAAAGAGCTGTTTCCAGCTATACGTGTCCCACGCCTCAAGGCCCAATTTGTGTACGCGGATCAGATCGCGAGGGTGGGACACCCCCGGGGGCGTGGTGGAAGCGGAGGAGGAAGCAGCGCTGCCGGTGTGAACGTGGCCGATCGTCTGCGTCTGATTCCGGGGCGAGCTCTGCTGCGCAAACGGGTCAAATTCGGCGAGGTAGCCCAGCGCGGCGGTGGTCTGCATCTGCGGCGTCTGTTGTGGGTAGCCAGCATGAGCGCCGGAATGCATTATTGGGTAGCCGGGGGGGATGGGGTATTGCTGGTGCGGGTGCTGCGCGAACCCGCTCGTGGGCCGCTGGAAAACGCCTATTCCAGTGGGCTGGGGCCCTACCGAGAGTTGTCTGTTCGGGAGCTAGGTGAATCGATTAGATCGGGGGTGCACGGCAGACGTACGGGTGTACCGGGTACTGAGGGACGTAGGACGTCGATGTAAACTGGCTCTGAGTAGGTATCGTCTGCGGCTGGACCTGATACGGATCGCCGAGTCCATAGGACGGACTGTACTGCGGAGGGTACTGTTGGGGAAGGGTCGAGTACCCGCTAGAGGCGGTGAGATCCGGAAAGCGTGCGTGTGCAGTGGTGGGGTCCTCTATGAAGGGGTTGTTGGACAGACCGCTCTGTGGATCAGCTTGATCATAGTAATTGGCGTACATGGTCAAGAGCAAGCGCACGGAACGAGGGTGAGGAGAAACACTGGATTACGTAAACTATTAGGGCCCTTGGTCTACTTCAGTCGTAAATACAAAGCAGACGCCATCGTCGCCCGCGCTCACGACCACAGAGCCCTGCAGTCCGAGCGATGCATCGAGCACAGGTCCATCGTGACCCATGTGCTCTTTGATTAGCGTTCCCGTTCGAGCGTCCCACGTCCTCAGTGTTTTGTCTGCCGAGGCCGTGATGACCAGATGGCTCTTTGGCGCCGGGTGGGCCATCACGCTCGTGACCGCGTCCTACAAGCTCGATTAGGCGCTCGAGTCGGAAGAATGCGATGGAACAAACCTGGTGCTCTAAAGTCGCACGCAGACGCATCGTACTGACGTCCCAGATGCACGCTTTACCATCGGTGCCGCCGGTTATGACAACACCTGTCGTCCCAGTGAGGTCGATAAACTGCACTGCTTCCACGCTCTCTCCCTCGGCATGTCCTCCGAGGGCACCCACGACCCCCCCTTTACTCAGACTCACGATGCGAACGCCCCCTGAGGCCCCTCCTACTATGGCCAGTGTAGAAGAAGGGTTGACCGCCAAAGAGTTAATACCGTCCAAATCGAAACGCGCATCCTGTGGCGTGAGCTTGAACACGGGGGTTGGCGACCGTGGGTCCCAATAGATGAGAGTTCCATCAGCGCACGCAGTCACTATCCGCTTGCCTGAGTAAGACGATGAGATACTGCAAATCACCTAGGCATGTATTTCTAGCGCACCATCAGGAGTGAACTCGCCGCATTGAACAGCACCAGTATGGCCCGCAAAAACCTGCATCGTACTCCCCGAAGGTACTGTACCATATGGTGAGTACGACTTTAGTACTGCAAGTCTTCAGTCTCACATTGCCATAGCCACACCGTGGAGTCGTTTGATCCCGCCAAAAGGACTGCTCCCCTCGGATGCCACCGCAGCCACTAGATCTATGTTGATACTGTGTTTCAAAGTCGAGGTAGAATACACACCATGACTTCGTCTGGCCCCTGAAGCTCAGTAAGAAACTCCCAGGTTCTGTAGTTCTCTTTCCCGACTCTTCTCCACACCCTGACCTTTCCGTCCATCCCCCCTGTCGCGATCATCTCTCCATCGGCGCTAAATGCGGCATTAGATACGCTATCCGTATGACCAGTGAGCTTGGCGATGACTTCGCCATCGGTGATGTCCCATATGTATCCCAAGTCGTCCTCTCCTCCAGATGCGGCGAGAGGCTCTGTAGGATGACACGAGACCACAAACACAGAGCCGTTGTGGTTTGCGAAATGCTGGAGGTAATTGTTTTTGGTCTCGCCGCTACCGGTGGGTAGGTCATGGACTTGATCGGCGGCTTCGTCGTCGTCGTCGTCGTCCATAGGTAGATCACCGTCGTCTGTGACTTCTGCAAAGACCTCATCTTGGTCGATGAAGGCCTCGATGCCCTCTTCCTCAGTGTAGTCTTTGTCAGATGCCATGGTAGTTAGATGACGAGAAATCTCCCATGACGCTGACTAAGCCTCTTCATTACCTCCACGTCAGTCCGTACCCACTCGACAGCAACCGCCATGAAGCTCTCACGTCTACTTGTCTTTGCCGGTTCGTTGGCAGGCGTTTCTGCATTTCGCGAGGTGTTGTCATGGATGGGAGGAGGATATCCCACCACCAACGTACTTGAACTCCGGCCCGAGACCTTTGACAATGTGATTGGAAAGGGCAGACCAGTTCTCGTAGAGTTGTAAGTCAGTTCGTTCGCTCAATCAGATCAAGTGCTACAGTCCTACTCTGCTTTCAGCTTCGCGCCGTGGTGGTGAGTCTGAACGCGTCCCGTTCGTGGCTGCCAACTGAACGTTGCGTGATTTTGCAGTGGTCATTGCAAAGTATGCAACCTCTTCTCCCCCGTACCATTCACACATAAACAACGTCTACGTCCCCCTCCAGAACCTTGCTCCAACTTACGAGGAGCTCGCCAACGCATTCTCACACGCAAAGAGTCAAGTCCTTATTGCCAAGATAGACGCCGACGGCGAGGGTCGGCCTATCGGCGAGAGGTACGGTGTTTCTGGATACCCCAGTGAGTGATTTGATACGTCCATTAATGTTGAACCATCTGCCTCATTACTCGTCGCTAGCCCTCAAGTGGTTTGACGCGCAAGGCAACGCCGAAAACTATGAAGGTGGACGAGACCTCCATACCCTTGCCTCTTTGTAAGTAAAGGCGCCCTCGCCGATGAGAATTGATTGGTTATTGTGTGTAGCGTTTCAGCAAAGTCTGGTGTCAAGTCAAACATCCAGCCCGCGTCACCACCCGAAACTTTGATCTTGGAACCTCACACGTTTGATGACGTCGTGCTGGTAGGGTTTAACGACGCTGTCGACCGGCTCTTTGCTCAAGATAGATAGGATGAAACCAAAGATGTTCTCGTCACATTCACCTCTCCGTGGTGCGCACACTGCAAGAGCCTAAAGCCGATTTATGAGGAAGGTAAGTTAATGCTCATATCCAGCTCCGCCGTGGCTCACCGATTTCATTAGTTGCCAATGATTTCAAACACGAAAGCGACGTAAGTCTTGCATCGATTATCTGTCTCCTGTGATGCACGCTATTATACAGTGCATTGTGGCCGACTTTGACGCTACTCCTGCCGCGAACAAGGATATAGCGGGTCGTTACAACATTAAGGCATATCCCACCATCAAGTTCTTCCCCCGCGGTGGTAAGGAGGTTGAGACTTACGAAGGAGAACGCACTGAGGCGGCGTTTGTCACCTTCCTTAACGAGCGTTGCGGGACTCGCCGAGCTATTGGCGGTGATCTCAACGATGAGGTAATTGTGTTCCCTTCCGATCCATTTGCAAAGCTGGAAGATTTGTAGGCCGGGCGTTTGGCGGAGCTTGACTCGGCTGCTCAGAAGTTCCTTGCGGCTGCCGGAGATGCTCGTGATGCAATCTACAAAGAGGCGAAAACGCTGTCAAAGTCCCTCGGTGTCACGTCGAACCACTATCTGCGTGTGATGGAAAAAGTCGTCAACACCAGCGAGGCGTACATTGAAAAGGAATCCAAACGGTGAGTCACATTTATGTACTTGCAGGCGCTCTGACGTGCTCTGCGTACCGCTAGCCTCGCATCAATCCTAAGCAAGCGTACACTGGCACCATCAAAATTGGACGAAATCAAGGTCAAAGCCAACATCCTCCGTGCGTTTGTTCTCGAGAAAGCTGAGACCGTTATCGGCCGGAAAGCAGAAGAATTGTGATGTGTTCGGTCGCACGTCTTGCTTGGGTATTGACAACCTTGTCGTTCACCTGTTTATTTAATGCAGACTCTACTACAATAACATGCTCTTCCATGCTCATGGGTATCGGACATAGACGTTAACACGAGGCTGATGGTTTGAACACGATGCAGGCACGCTCCAAAGCCGGCGTATCATCTCAGTCGGAGCTTGGCCTCATGTCAGCTATCGATTGCCAGGTAATTCAAAGCGTGGGCGTCCTGATGATCAAAGGGAATTAAAGGGCTTGTGGGGGAGACTCGGGTGCTGGTACCCACTTACCTCCAACTCGGACATCGACCCACCAAGGTCGCGGATATATACAGCGTGGCCGGCATAAAGCAATTCAAACCACAACCCTGACGCACCCACTGCTTTTCGACCATGTTCGACTCCGACATCGATGAACCATTTATCCCTTCCCCGCCCTCTGAACTCGCGGGTTCTTCCTCTGATACACAACAACCTATTCCTCTCCCCATCAGGGGCAGGACAGACATGCTGGACGTCCCTCGACCGCTACGCGCCGTGCGTTACTCGATGCACAAGAAACGCTGGGCACAGACGTCCAACTGTGCCAAAGGCATTAAAGAGCCGCTTCCCTCGTCCTTCCGTCTCCTGACGTGGAACATTGATTTCGCGTCGAAAGCCCCCAAAACGCGGCTAAACGCGGCGCTGGAGTACATCCGACAGGACATATTTAGATGCAAGACGCCCATGGAGCGCCCCGAGCCATGCTGCATTCTGCTGCAGGAGGTGTCCATGGCCGCGTTCACGCTAATCCTCACCAACGAGTGGGTACAACAAAGCTTCCTCGTCGTACCCTCGTCGACCGAAAAGTGGCCGCACGGTGCCACGTACGGCAACGTCACACTGGTCTCGCGGACGATCCCTGTCTGCGGGGCGTTCACGATCGATTTCAGCAACTCGAACATGGGTCGCAATGGGCTGTTTGTGGACGTCAAGTTGGCGATACCAGCGCCGCAGCAGGCAGCGCGATTATCGGACGGAATCGTGCAAACACGGATCGGTAACACGCATTTGGAGTCACTTCCGCAAGGCGCGGGTGCACGGCCGGAACAGCTGCGCATCATCGCAGAGTCGCTGCAAGAGTATGATCTGCATGGGGGGCTGGTGGGCGGCGACATGAACGCGATTGGGCCTTCGGACAGGGGAATCGCGGAGGAGGTGGGGTTGATGGACGCGTGGCAGGGCTCGGACGAAGACGAAGAGGGATTTACATGGGGGTATCAACCACCGAGCCAGTATCCGGCGGCGCGGCTGGACAAGGTGCTCTGGACTGCGCGGGGAGGGCTGGACGTGGAGGAGCCAGTGCGGGTTGGAGTCGGGGCCAAGTACGGGTCTGGGGAGTGGATCAGTGACCACTACGGGCTGTTGAGCGACGTGCATGTCGTGCGACAGGGATGAGGAGAGGCTTTGGTTCGGGTCTTCAGGTCGTTGCTACTTACGTCGGGTGTGATTATAACGGGTTGTCGACATGATGATGTAATGAGGAGTAAACAAATTTGGGCGGAGACATAAAGTCGGACGAGTTGTCAACATTTTCCGCAGGTCTGCCATCCTCTCAGGCTCTGTCTCGTCCTAGCCCTCGCCATGAAGACCGTCCTGGCTGTCCTCGCCCTCTCCGTCGCCGGTGCACTCGCACAGAATTTCTCGATCAACACCCCGTCAGTACCCCTCCTCCGACTACTCACGCTCCGTCCTTATCGCCCTCCATGGCAGTGGCAGCATTGTCGCATGTCAGCCTAACCTTATTACCTGGTCTGGAGGCACGCGTGAGTCGTCGCCTTCATTTCTCTCCCCCTCCGGCGTTGATATGCTCTGTCTTAGCTCCCTACTTTTTGGTACGTGCGACGACACATGTGTCGTCAAAGTTGCTGAATTCCACGTGATGGAATCTACCCACAGAGGTAAGCATTTTGTAATCCTTTAGTCTGTTGCTTACTCGGCCGCGAAACAGTGCCGTCCCTGGTGCGACCCCCAGCGGCTCTGCTCTTGAGAATATCGCCGAGGTCAACGGCACTTCCTTCACCTGGACCTGCAACATCGCTCCCGGTACGTTTCCGTGCTCGCTTCGGTATTCGAGTCCTAATCGATTCCCCCAATAGGCACATTCATTGACCTTACCCTCCGTGACAGCACCGGTGCAATCGCACAGACCGCACCTTTTTCTATCAATCCCGGAAGTATGGCGCATTTATTCTCGGGTGGTCCCTCTTGTTGACATGATTTGTAGCAACGACGTCCTGTGTGAACGTCACAGGCCGTACGTAGGGAACCTCATCTTGTATTCCAGGTTCTGATGCTATGTTTAGCTACTGGTCCAACTTCACCCTCTGCTTCGGCTGTGAGCACGGCTGAAGCAACGACTTCCAGCCCATCGTGAGTTCTTCATCAACGTTATGAGTGACGTCATTTAATTATGTGGCATTACTAGTTCCAGTGCAACATCGGCCTCATCCGCATCATCGACCCCGACCTCCACAGGTAGGAGTGCTGCGTCTACCAACGTTGCACAGTTTGGTGTCGCTGGTATCATTGGTGCCGTCGTTGCTACTCTCTTCCTCTAGTTCCCCGTAGCCCCAAAGGCTGATACCTTGCTTGATTTATACACTACATACTTCCCTGAAACTTCGCTTTTACTTCGTATATTACCGAACCGTCAAGCAAGCTCATGAAGCAGTTGATGCTTCTTTGCATGGCGTTCTACGTCAGATTAGATAGTATCTAGTACCTGAACAGATTGAACTATGTTCTGACTTTTTTTTTTCATGACTTGTTTTCAGGTTCTAGGAGATGATGTTTGTCTGTAGTACGCAACGATTTCTTACGACCTGAAAAGCCAATCTTTTCTTTGATCAGATTTAGTGGGTTATGGGCATGGTAGTAGTCGCTTAAGCAATTGTCAGTCGAAGACAAGGCATCCCGGGGCCTTGAGGATCTGTCAACACAAGTACGCCGTCTCTTGTACCGCGGGGGAGTCGTATTTCACGATGTAATTCACTCTCGACCGCCTGCTGCTCTCCATGTCAGCCTCGACCTGGGTGAACGGCTTCACTGGCGTTGTAGATTGGCAGTAGGACACTGACTCAAACTCTCCGTCCGGCGGGGTAAGGGGGTATCGGGGGGTTGTTCTCGACTCGGGAAAGACGGACACACCGGTGAGACTTGACATCTTCTATTTCCGCAGAGACACTGAGATCGAGAAGCTGGTAATCGGTAAAGCGAAGAGGAAGGCGTTCTGCGACCCATGTCTCCAAACGCGACTTCGTCGTTGGGGCTCACCTCAGTTCTGTCCAGCGTGCCCGACAGGTAGCATTTTGCTTGAATTACCCGTAGAATCCCGGGCATCACGACATTCCCGTCGGAGTTGGCCTATGATCCAAAAATCAGCAAAGTACGGCGAGATGTCTGGACTGATAGCAACGGGGACGATATGACAACGTCAGGAGGCGTTATAACTTCAGAATAAAGCAAACAAACGAGAAAGTCGACGCTCCCGGTGACATCGAGGAATGCCTCGCTCTTTCAGCTCTCGTTGGGTCACGGGACAGCGTTTGCTACCGCCGTCGGCGGTCGAACCGGAACCTTGAATCTTGAACTTGCATGATACTTGTGTGGTAGATCGACCATCGACGAACACGACAATCACCGTAGGCGCCGAATTCGGAAAGCGACGTGCCTCGCGCTCTTGCAAGACTTTACTTTCCGTCGTCTGGAGGAACCCAACGTTTCGTCCATGAGCTTGGAGATGATCATAAAGTTGTCCCGTATTGACTGTTCTTCGAGTCCCTTGAAGTATTTCACGAGGACTCGTGTTAATCTATACAAGAACATGACGATCTCGGCCGCGCTGGAGTTTCGTTTCGATGGGGCGGGGGGTTTTTGAGTGGATCAATACCGACACACCAAGGGAGTAAAAGATAGCGATACTGCTCACTGGTTCGGTTTTGGAATGCCCGACATAGTCGATACCTTGGCTCGGGAAGCAATGCGCGTCAACAGTTTGGCCATCCCGGTAGCCTACAACGTCACGACACCCACCGAGGAGGGTCACACTCCCACATTTCGTCGAGTGAATCTACTGAACCCTGTGCAAATTTCCCGGACCTTAAGCCGGACCCACTTCAGCTAGGGTATTTAGAACGAGCGCCACACTAGATGAGAGAACAAATCGTACGCTCATGCTGTTGACTAGCGTGGACTTCCTAGATACATGATTCGCCGAGTACACAAGTCGATAATCGTTGACAGCGTATTTTGGTCGGCCACCGGAGACAACCCGAAGGAGCAAGGCCTTCGCCTCGGCTTCCGAGTCATGCGAACTCAAGTGAGTTCAAACGGAATCAAACAATCATGGAAGCGAGCAGCGACCTCTCACGTCTGTCGTACCTGACCGAAATCCAGACCTATTTTCTTTCTTGTGGGGAGATTCGAAAGTGGAGTGCAGGCACGCAACGGAGAGGAAGCTTAAAGAGGATCAGGGGCGAATGAGGGGTTTCCAATGCGGAGGCACCTGATTTACATGTCAAGCTGAGTGAGTCGTCAAGAATCGCAGGTGAACCACGAGGAGTACGCAGCAACAGTTCACGAGTCCGAATCGCCTTCAAGCCCAAATTAAGCGTACCGCGATGTAAGCGGAAGGTCTCTATCCCTTGTCTGACAGCTCCCGGTTGGGAGTTGAAAGAGTGGAACAGGCCAGAACTTGAATAGGTTGATGCCAATACGTACAGAGGCAATATCGTTCCCAGGCCTGTTAGCCTCTTGAGGTTTGCAGCGATGAGCTCAGGCTCCCACACGGTAAGTCGACATGGTGCCACCTGCTATTGCGATGACTGTGAACTTTGGCAAGTACCCGGTAGAAAATTGACTTGTGCAGGGCTCAGGGGCATCCGAGACTGATGAAGCTCGACCCTCCTTCCCTCGCAGCAAACTTGAGCCGAGCGTCGTATGCAGGTCGCCCTCCGGACCTTCAGTAATCACAAGGCACTGCACTTATCCGTTGACCCCGGCACCCGCTGATACCGGGAAATCGTGTGCTCTTTTTCTAGGGGTGCACGCGCGCATCTGTCAACTGAAAATGGACAAACGGGTCTTCCCAGCCAATAGTCTTGTCGCGCTCATTGCATCCATACCACTCAGGAGGCAATGGTGCACGATTTAACATCCGGTAAGCTGTCAAGCTCTAGCCGACTAAGACCTCCGCTCCAGCTGCTTGACAGAAGGCAGGGACACAGCCGGGCAGCTCCGTGTTTTGCGAGATTTTCCAGCATTGGTTCGATGCTGCATATGTCCCGCATACTTGTGACGGTCAGGCTTTCTTAATAGGAATGATGATCATTAAGTTGGATTAAATGGAGATCCCTAATCTCCGTGACAGATCGATGTTTTCGATCGAAACAATCATCTTCTTACGTGGCAAAGGGGCGGGTAGAGTCTGCAAGCGTTCTGGCGCGGGAAACTAATATTCGGCGCGCTCAACTGCAGCTTCTGGGTACCACGGACATACGATCAGCCAATCTCTGACCACGAGAATCCTCCCAAAGTGCACCTTCTGGGACCGCAGCCAAGGTCGCAAATGGTTCATGGGCACAGGCGGTGTGCGCCGTCGGTAACTATAATTGCTCTGAGGTACGCGGGATGGATTGGGGTCTTATGACCACGTCACAGGAGCAAACGATCCACGTCAGCTTGACTGTGGCGCGAAGAGCCCAATTCTATGCAAAATGCTTATCGTGGGTATGAGATTGGGTGGCGCCATTGTTCCTCTTGCGCCGGCTCTGTCGCAAATAACAGTGTCTGTATGTCTCTATAAACACGCTGGTCCGCCTGTAAGCGGAGCCATCTCTGGAACCGACGATATCTGCTAGAACACACCATGTCTTCCGAGTCCGATGTTCTACGGTCCGCGGTGGTGGAGCTCCAACTGAACGATTACACGAGCGGTATGCACAACCTGATCCCTGACTCATGAAAGATTTACACAACGGCCTCGTCTTAGTTGCTATAATCACTGCTGTCGCATACGATTACGGTGAGCTATCCATCATCTTCGTACAATGTACCAGCCAACATTGTCAGTCCTTACATTTTCGCAAGAGGTATAGTGCGATTTATCGTTGTGGAAGGGTTCTTTTCGTTGATTTGAACCCCAGATAGAGTACATTTGGGTCAGCAGACACCCATTCGTCAAGGCTACACGTCCTGATAAAGTCGTAGTGCAAACCCTGGACATGGGTATCGACGCTCTTCATTCCTGTGTGTTTCAGACTTCCCCTGCACACTGTCACGATCCGCAGCGAGCTAAGCACCATTACAGGTTCGTTATTTCAGCTTGTTCAATCTTGTGTAAGTCTATCTATGGACGTCGCCACGTACATGAAGAATGCTTAGGTCCAAACGGATCATCAGCGCCTCTGCACTCGGTGTGTGTTTGGCTTCTATGTTAAAACGTGCATCGATCAATACGTAACACCGCCCCAAGTGGGAAGTAGTTTCTTGCCTAACTCTGCGAAGGTACTTTTTTCCCCCTCTGATGCGGATAGCAAGCAAGCTTACTGAGGTGTGCCCATAGACGTACGTGTCCGCCCTACCTTTATTATGTTGAGCCTCCGCAGACAAGTGGGACCGCTGACTTCTTTCAAACAGCTGTGAGCACACGCAGTCGAGGCCTTCATGTTTCCTCTATTCACAGATACCTGAAAGGCCAAGTATTTGATATCACCAGCGGTTGGGCTTTTCTTTTCTTTCTCGGGGCAGCCGATTGTGAGGTGCCATGTCTACTCAGTTTCGGAAAGTGTGAAGTCTGATGGTGACAGCAGTTGTAATGATCCTTCGCTTGTGGGCAATGTATAATCGATCCAAGTTCATCCTCTGGGCCCTCCTGGTACTGTTGTCTGCTGAGATCACTGCCACAACACTTGCTGTTGTCGTCGGCAGCATTCCGAAGAATCTGCCGGGTGTGTAACAGCTGGATAAATTAATCGTATGCTGCGCTCACCAGCTGTCCATCACCACCCCACTTGGTGGCTGCCATACAGCGGAAATTATCCAGATACTGGATTTTTCGGTTTGCACTGTGCAAGCCAGCCTACCCACGTGGACGAATGTGGCCGTCGCTCTGCAGCTCGCACAGGGCGGGGTGATGTGCATACTCGTGATCATCCAGTCTGTGAGGCAGTCGCTGGAATTGTACCGTGCGACAACGCAGTGGCGGCTCAATCGGTACATGACCCTGCTTGTCAGGCAAGGCGTGCTTGCCTTTCTATCGTACGTCCTAGTCTCATTCTTTCTGCGCTATCATCCACTCGCCGACTGACAGCTTGCCGATACAGCGCCTTCCTGTTTAACCTTGTCAACATATTATATGCCTTTGGGATGGCTCCAACAGGAGGGTGGCAGCTGTCACTGATGATCTTGCTGGAATACGTGCCCATATACACTCTAACCCCCCGGTTCATCCTGAGCATACGAAAGTTGTATGCGCTCGACGCTCGACGTGGCTTTGGAATCGACACCGGGTTTGGCTTATCGTCATCCGGCCATAACGGTGGAAGGATGGCGATTGTGTTCGCGGATATTGGGGGGAGCGACGCGTCGGAGGACACCCAAGAAACGCCGACGGAAGGTCTTGAGGCAGGGGAGATGAACAGGGACGACCAGGAGTTGCGTTTGGTTCCGTCTTCCCTGTAAAGGGACTAGACGGCAAGCGCGGCTTCTTTTGATCGGAGATGAATGAATCAAGTTTTCCTACGTAGAAAATATGTACCGAGCCGTCTAACTCCATGACATGGGAAAAGAAAACCGTCCGGAATATGTACAGTCAACTCCCACACCCCTTCACAGACCTCAAGCACACGAAGTACTAAAATCTATGTTCCCTACAAGACATACCTCATCGAGTTGATGGTTCGGCCACCAGCACCGCCAGAAGGGGTATAGGTAATGAGAGAGCTGACCGTTTCTCGTACACTGATAGTATGGTCTGGGATCTCGGAACTCGTGATGGCCGTCAAATGAACATCGCCTCCAGCAAGTCCAATCTATAAATACCTAAAGTTGTCAGCCTTGCGCTGTTGTTTCACCTAATTGACGATAATTCACCAGGTTCCCCGATTACTTGACAAAGCTCCGTCCTGTGGAATAGACGCCCAGGGCAATCAGCGAAGGCATAGGCTAAATCCCGATAGCTGCGTCTTTGCTTCCCTGCGCTACATCGACGAATGCAACGCCGATACGGTGTTTGAGATCCTCCGGGCTGGTCCATGAGTCGACCTCGAGGTACACCCATGCTGTACACACTCGCCCGCTGATGAAAGGGCCCTTTTCGTCGTGGAAGGAGCCGCCCATTTCTTTTTAGTTCCGCGGCTACTGTGTAAGCTGAGTGCCGCACAGTATCAGTAATTCCACCGGATACCTCGAGTTGGTCATATTTTTGACGCCTTTGCGGCCATGTCTTGCATAAATACATCTGACTTAGGAGGCGCCCTCCTCCCACCCAAACCCCACCATCTCTGTCATGCCTCCCGCACCCGTTTTAGATTGCGCACCACTACCAAGAGACGCCGTTACTGGAACCCTCAAGACCAAGAAAAGAATCATTGTTTGTTGTGACGGGTAAGTAACTGGATCGGTGGCATTCGGCCGAGCCATCGATTCTGATTGTGAATTCATCGTGGCAGAACATGGCAAGACGGGGTCGTGGTGAAAGAAGGTTGGAAACGTACCAACGTCATGGTGAGCACTCTGCGCGGCTCGCAAGACTGGCTTCACGACAGCGTCTTCAGAAACTCTCCCATGCAATCAGTCAGCATGATGAACGAACGTGCGTCGGCTCATTAGTTTAAGTCGGCAGTATTTACAATTACTAATTCTATGCCCAGCGGCCAACATGCGATGCCGCAGCTTGTACTTTATCAACCTGGCGTCGGGAGTTCCCAAAACTTCTATTCGCACTATGTACAAGGTGAGCTCCGTTACGTCCTATAACGAAATGTGGCTCAGGTATGCTCCACAGGCGCCACTGGAGCATCCTTAGGTAATCATCTCTCTTCGCGCTAGCATTAATTAGGCCCTCACATTGTTGGGTTCGGGCAGCGGAAAAAGTTGAAGAGGCCTACGCTTTTATCGCCCAGTAAGCCTTCTTCAGGGGTATCCGGTAGCAGTGGTTTAATTCCGACGTTGATAGCAATTTTCACCCGGGAGATGAGGTACGGCAGGTGATTCCGACATGAATTTGATACTTACACCGTTACATGTCATAGATCTTTCTATTTGGATTCTCGAGGGTGAGGATATACTTGGGAACAACGAACTTCTACGTCTTTAATACCAACGTTCTAGGGTGCTCACACCGCGCGCTTGATTGCTATGTTGATAGTAAGTTTCTGATGCCAAGTGTACTGTTCGCGCTATGTTTAACACTATGTCTGTGCAGGGCGCAATCGGTGTTCTGGATAAGGCCGACATGGAACACTTCGCGGACATCGTGGCTGTGTACCAGAAACTTGGCAAATCGCATGACGCTGGAGGTTTGTTTCACGTATCTGTATTGTACGGCGCTCGTTAATGTAACGTAACTTTTCCCCAGAAATAGAAAACTTACGGGCTGAACTCGCCCCTTGGACCTCCCCCACTTCTCGTGGGAAACTGAGGGCCCTCTCCACTGATCATGCGTTCTCGATCAAGTAAGCAATCAGTTCAGCTACGAAGGACGTGTGTTATAACCTGCCATCAGGTGTGTTGGTGTCTTTGACACCGTTGGCTCCGTTGGACTGCCACGGGAGGTTGCTCTCAAGTCGTCACACACTAATTTGATATTTGGTTTTTCGGACACGGAACTCGGTGAACACATTGAACACGCGTATCAAGCTTTGGCCACCCACGAAAATAGGGCTGATTTTGTAAGTACTCGTAAGACATTTCCAATGTAGTGAATTTCACTTTTCCCTTAGAATTGCAATAAATTCGAGCAAACACAAAGCGGCCGTCTTAAAGGGCAAATTCTGAAGCAGGTAAGACCTCATCACAGAATTAGATCTGACGTACGGTCCTAATGTATCGTATCTAGTGCTGGTTTAGTGGTAAGTGGGATCCCTCCGTTGCGGCGCACTGAGTGACTCGACCCGACAATCAGGTGAACATTCCGACGTAAGTATGGTCCGACTAGGCGTCACATATTTCTGACGCCGTGCGACAGATCGGAGGTGGTTGGCACGATCATGACTTGTCTGATTTGACGCTCTGTTGGATGGTGGCCAACATCAAAGATATGCTTTCCTTGGACCTGAACTACATTGGATCGCTTCGCAACCCAGTCGCCCCTTGGGGGAAGCAGCCCCTTCACGAGTGAGTTCGCACATAACCGCCATTTTCCCTGCTTTGACCGGACATAGCCCCCGCACTGGGATCTTCGCCTTGACCCTTGAGAATATACGCCACCTCCCCACAAAGACTGACGAAGTCACCCACGAAACGATTCACTCGTCTGTCCTGGAACAGGAACACTTGCCCCAGCAATTGCGCGAAAACATTCTGCTGAATCCCTCACTATTAAGCGATCTGCTTCCCTTTGAAGAGGAAATGAAGCAGAGTTGGCCATATGTCCCTGGGAAGAACGTACCGACAGACTGCAAAGGTTCTACATACTCGGAGTATGTCGCCGAAGCCGCGGTCTTATGGAGCGCGACAAAGGAAGTTGTAAGCATTGGCACGAAGTGGGGGTCGGAGATGGCCAAGAAAGTTCAGTCTCGAGTCGAGGCGAGCAGGAGTGCTCATGGTGCTTCCGAGGAGCGTTTCTCTGCTACTTCTTGGTCGATGAGCCTCGCCCAAGAAGGCTGCGCTGTGCTGAAGGAGATCGCAAAGAACCACAAGCACTAAGGGCTCTGTACGGTGAGGCGAAAGCAACAAGATGGACGCGTCACATCTAGAAGAAGTTTGGATTTGCGAGTGGCAGGCAGACGTCCGCGTTACGACGTTATCGCATAAGTATCTCTTACATCTTGCATACCTCAAGCGCATCGGGTGCGTAACTATTCGAGCTCTCACGAGGCTGTTGTCGACATGCCAGAGATTTCCTCCCGGCTTTATTGGTGTCATCTCTTGTATTTAAGCACGATGTATATGGGCTTTCATTGCTATTTTGGATCTCGTCACACTATGATTACAGACAAGGTTAGGCCGCGGGCATCAGTGGGGCGGGACCGGACGAGCCGGAGCCTTCGTTCGAACCATTGGTAAAATTAGTCTTCTACTGCAATGACGCCCGGACGGCAGCTTTTACTAACCCGAAGCCAGGCTACGATAAGCAATATTTTGCCTATGTGCGAGCGCTTCCGGAGTGCGAGTTTGAGTCATGCACAGCCGATTGTAAACGGCGTAGAGAACGAATTCGTGGGTTGGATGAAGCTCATCACGCTGTCGACGTTTTCTGATGGAGGGTCTTTCGACAGCACGTGAGTGTGGGCCACTCGCCAGATAAGGGAGTGAGAACAAAGACATCGCTAGAGGGACGGAGACTACTGCGATGTTCGCGACTTTGGTTCTCCTTTTTACGGAAAACGCTAAACAGACGTGAAATGATATTTTACGGTTAAAGATGATGTGCATCCACGCCGTCAACGACACCACAGGGAGCCGTGCTGAAATATATATATTAAAGGTGGCAAGTTGCTCATGCAAGTCCTCTTGGCCACTGCGCCATCAGAGCCAGTGTCACGGCCATGGGTCCTGAAGCCGGCTCTAGCACTTAAAGACGCTGTCGGGTCAGTTTTCTCCTTGCGTTTATCAGTTTTGCTCGCTAGCGGCTGCCGTACCCACGTGGGCAACTGCGGCCGTCGTTTGCCAATCTACGTCGGGCAGATCGTCAGACAGTCGCATTAGATGTACAGTGGCATCTCAATCGACACATGGGCCTGCTCGCCGAGCAGGGCTTTCTCTCCTTCCTTGCGTATGTCCCCCCAGTCCCGTTCTCTCCTTCCGCATCCACTTCCCCCCTACCATCGAAGCTCATTCAGCAAAACGATTCCGTGGCTGGAGCTAACGGGAACGTCTCGTGACGCAGGGTTTTTTTTCTGTTTAACCCCGTCAACGCGCTAGCTGCCTTTGGAAAGGCTCCCGGCGGGAGGATGGCAACGTTGATCTTGCTGGAATACGTGCCGATATACACACTGGCACCTCGGTTCATCCTGAGCATGCGCGAGCTGTACGCGCGTGACATTCAAGCGAAGCGTGCGGGCGTCGACACCGCGTTCGGCCTAGCTGGGAGCACGGTACCGTTCGCGTCAGTTGATCAGAGCGGGGCCGTCGGATCATCGAGGGAAGAGACGACGATGGACATTGGACCGACTCAGACGATGTGACAGCAAAGTCCGGGTAATTTGCAGTACCGCGGTGGTTGTTTTTGCGTACAAGTTTCGTAGCCTTAGTGTGATACCGACACCTTGGGGACGGATGTTACGAATTCAACGAAACGCACAGCACACATCGCACGCCCATCTTGCCGTGGTAAAAACACCGACGTTTGTGCGAATGAAGTGCGGGGTGTACACCTGCCACTTTGATCATATGTGCTGGTCACTTCGTAGGCGTGGCCTCATCTCTGATCCAGACCTCCACTGCACTGCGCGAGCAATAGAAATCGCCCCACCCTTTGCCGTCCACTACGACACGACGAGAAGTGTCGAAGAAGCCGCGAAACACGGCACCCCTGCCACCCTATGGTGCGCGGACTAGGTTAGGCTCTAGAAATAGTGCATGATCAGGCGAAAACGGACTGGGCCTACGTTCATTCGAACTATCGGTGAAGTCGTCCTTCTATCTCGTTCCCGTCTGGCCCAAATCACCAGTGAGTGTATCCCTGCATAAAGAGGAGTCGTAACGCACCCGAGAGTTGGTGACTCGTTGCTCATCACCACGGCGCATCCTCTATGTGCAGAATCACCCATCCGGACGAATCCGATACAATTCGGGTACAGAAAGTAGTCCTTTGATGGCCCATACGCAAACGTTTTCCGGATCACAAGCAATTGTCTAATCTTTTCCGAGGTCGCTTCGTCGTAACAGTCCTGGTTAGGGTACAGGTCTCCGTAAAAGACACAGCTGAACAGAAAGGCTTGACGTGAGAAATGGTGGGTATGCTGATATAAGGACACCACTCACGGAAATCCATCACGACGCAGCAGGATGAGGGCGTATGCTTGAACTTTGAAGTTCGTGCCCACCTTGGAGAAAAGCGTCAACCACAAGGGAAACGTTCGGAAACGTCAAACAACGAACCCAACTCTCCAAAGATTGACCGATTTGCTGAATTATCCTTTTAGCGGATGTCTGGAAACAGAGATGTGCCACTGCTCACAGTACTGCCGACCAGCTGGCATTGGAGCAACTATGAAGGTCGGTTAATGCGTCACTCACTCGTGATTATCCACAAACGTAACAGCATCCCCTGGCCTAATCGCGACAAGGGAGTTGCCGAGGATCCCCCGGAGGTCATAGGATGAGCCCGACTCGCTTGCTTGGTGGAAGTTCTCGTGAAGTGGTGCATCAAAGAATGCGGTCTACCATCGCGTTTTAGCCTTCCAATTGGAGCGAGCTCGACAAAGGCTGCACCTGTCCGTGAAACGCTCGAATGTTAGGTAGTAACCTCCACACGCTGCGTTCGAATATCGTGTAGCCAGATCGCACGCAGAGAAAGCAACACTGACTTTGCGGTCCAATATTCTGATACGACAAACAGCCTTTGCCTGTTGGGAACACGAGTTCTTTGAATCTAGGGTAAGCCGAGCCCGTGAGGGTTTCCAAACCACCAGGCTTGGGTAGGATTCTCACAAATTCGAGAAGGAAGTTTCGATCTATATGCTTGATGGCGTCCAACCTAAATCCACTTCCGCCCGTCACCTAGTAAATTGTATCAGAGAGGACAGAAGAAGGTTTACCCCGAACCGCCTACATCAAGAATCCACGAGCCCCATGCATGTAGGTCGTCGCGCACCGCAGGATGTCGATGATTGATCTGGATGTCACTCAAAACCGTTATCAAGTGAGCACCCCGTTCACATACGAACATCAGCTCCGAGAAGATAATCATAGTTTCCTAGCTCAGTGTCCACCTGGGTCGACCAACCTTCATGGTTCTTGCTCGAAATGCGATAGATTCCACTGGTCTGAGTTAAATCATCCCAATCAAGGCCTGCTGCGGCTGAGGAAATCAAAGTGGAACTTTCATGAGGGGCGAACCTGAAAAATGCTCGTGAGTCCATTTCATCTCGCTATACTAGCATTGGAGCGTGTTAGCATGTTTAAAGCCAATGCAGTTATGATATACACCTTCCCTTGTCGCCCGGGAAAGTCGAACACTGTCCAACCCTACCAGAGCTGAGGCTAAACAATTACGAAGGAAATTTTCACGTACTCTAATTTCGTGCTCCCGTTCTAGAACGCGAAGCCGGTTCTCGGGATCCACACGCACGGCGTCAAAGGCTTCTAGCCTGTCAGCACCAAGTTTATGCTGACATACGGAGGTGAGAGCCCATCCAGCAAACAAGGGCGGAAGAATCACGTTGAGTACGGCATCTATAACGACGCCGATGTTATTTTGACGTGCTGCTGCGCAGGCCTGAATGAGCTCTTCCCGAGAACCCCACCTGGTAGCAATGGTCCCCTTCTGGTCGAACTCTCCTATGTCCCACTAGGGATCCAGCGAATCGAACGGAATAGGACGGCATGTTGCAGTTAGACCTACCAAGTCATAAGCATCATATCCTTGAGATCGCTGTTACACCGTCAGGAACGGCCAAGTCTGACGTGCAGAGAAGTGACGACCTTGCCGTTCATCGCTTTGTTTGGCGGGGGTAGCCAGACTTGCGTGAATCCGAGCTCGGCGAGACGAGGGACCTCGCTTTCAAAGTGTTTCCACCAACTCATGTCAGGGTGCTGAGCGTCCCATATGAAGAATTGGATCTGGTCCCCTGTAACGTGCTAAGTTGAACGACCGTCGAAGCGCTTGACTGACCATCACTGGGTTTTGGGGGCTGTTGTCTGGTCCCAGTTTCATTCGAGGCAATGCAGGACCGACGAAAC
>JBBPKC010000086.1:47167-57641 GCA_038089055.1 Tylopilus aff. balloui | reverse complement strand
GGTGGTCAGTCCTGTCGCCGATTCCATGGTGCATCTGACGAGCATCACAGATTGCTCATAGGACGCTCCATCTGTTCAGCCTTTCGCAACCACGATCGTTTAGTTCCGCTATGATGTCTGCTACAGTGTTCAGCCCTCCCTTATTTTATATGTTTTGGTCTTTTCTAGCATGACATTGCTTTACCTCTGCCAACCAGCCAACTAACTTTTGCAACATATCACACTAGGATTTTTAGAGTTTATTACATGTTTCCACTGCAAAGAACATCTTGCAACACTCTACATCAGGATGCTGGTTGACATATACACTTTGATCCAAGCTCTGACGTTAGGTATCCTTGAGTCCTTGAATGATCAAGGGAGATGCACATAAATATCGATAGCATGGCAAAAGTAGAAAACATTGAGCAAACAGAATCGCCAGAGTAACAAAGCAACTTCATTTCCTTCGGGAAGCTGCCTTCATCATATTGCTCATTTTCTTCGCAGTGAGGAGGCGTCGTGCAGGCAAACTAGGATCACCCGGCGCTGCCAGTCGCTAATGACTCAATATTAGCACAAACGTCGCCTGGCAGGCTGTGATATCTTACTTTGAGTTCAAAGAAACACATGGTGCGACCCTGCTTCCCAACTTTCTCCTCAGCCTAGGCAGAAATCAGAAACTGACACTCTGATAATGCGGATGACGCTCACGGATTGTACGATGTAGAGCCCATCATATCTGTACCTGCCGACCACTTTGAGTCCTCGCACAACCATCAACGTCGACGTGTCTTACCCAGAGGACGGGGCCCAAAAACTTTTCTGATTTTTTCCCCGTATCACCCTTACCGGCTGCCCTTTCTCCTGGGAAATCTGAAGGAATGCGAGGCAGGAGATACACGACACATTGAGGAACTCACCTTTAGAGATTTGTTTCGTGAGTCCTCAAACGATTGGTTTTCAACTTGCTCCTGGGAGATGTTAGCGACGCGAAACACGTCTAGAGATCGGACATACTCCCCGCGAATTCTGTCCTCCTATCACGCTGTCAGTCTAGCGACGCGTTCGAAACGTTGCAGAAAGCTTACCTGAGCCTACGTAAGTACTGAAAATGGCAATGAGGACGCGTGGCACTGGACGGTGGCGAAGGGACTTACATCGAGTCTCCCCGATCGACGTTGTCCTCGTATCCTTCAGAAATACAGATCGAAAATGCGCCCTCTTTGGAATCACCATGGATTCCTGCCTGACTTTGACCGTGCACACCGGCTCTCATCAGTTCTTCTCTTGGAGATCGACAGTGTGTTAGCTTGGGAGGTGGACGACGGTGGATACTCACCTGCTTTTGAAACGGGCGAAAAGAGGGACGCCGGGTATGGGGCCGAATGTCCTTGAGATGCTGAACACGCTAAGAACACGCCGCGAGACTGAGGATGGACAGTACTCACTGAGACATGGTTATTGGAGACGCGTTGGGCTGGACTACGACCGTCACGCGACGTTTGAGTATTTGAAGAGATCAAACACACGCAAATAATCGCGGGAATCACTCTGAGGCTGTGCTTTGCTCGGTCAGTGGTACTCGTTGAGAAAAGGGGGGGGCTGTGTCGTTTGGTTGACGAAAATGATCTAGTATTGGCTGTTGTGCTTGGTGGATTTAGCACCTCTAACCGGCGTGAGCTGAAGTAGTTCGTAAGTACTGTTGATGGCGGTTAGTGATCAAGCCGCGCAGACCCAGTGGGGGCTTCTCAAGCCGCTTTTTATAGGCGGGATTTTCAAGCGATAAAGATGACTCATCGACATATAAGACCTAATTATTGACTATTGACGGACTGAGGTGTATCCGCATCTCCTTCTCACCAAACGTATTCGGCCCCTTGGTTTCCACGAAGCCAAGCCGTTCAAACAGTCGGATGCTTGCCTCGTTTCCCTGGCCAGTACGTACCACCAAGCTTTCTAGCCGTATTGGAAACGGGCATGGGGGAACAGGGAGCAGTGATGGCGGTGGGCCCCCAAAGAATGCGGGTGACCCAGTTACGTATGACAGCATGAGCTTCAGAGCCTCGAGTGCGAAACCTCTGCGTCGAAAACTTTTCTCTGGAGGCAAAAGGAAACGATTTGTGCATGCGATCTCGATAGTACCACGGTGACAGGCCTACCTGCAATCATCACGCCGACCTCGGCCTCTAAGTCTTCATCGCTGGGATCGCCTTTGATAAAAACGTTCACGTCGCCGACCATCGGAAGGGTTGCAATCTCAGCCTCCCCGTTCGCGAGGATGATAAACGTTAGCTCTAGCACACGCTCTGAGTGTTTGTCCAAGCAAAGCCCGGTGCAGCTTACTATCGTCATCTTCTCGCCAGTGCTCTGCCTACGCTTAGTTTTTCGTTGAAGCAACCTGGCGTCGTGATTGACGCACTCTCTATTTCACAAACGTCTTCCAGACTGAGGGGATCGGTACTTGTGTCCTCGAGCAACTTTGGGTCCGTCATCCAGCGATGGTACCTCTGCGGCGATCGACTGAGTAGATGGAGCGCGATAATTCAAGGTTTATATACCTCGACATGGTCTGGAGTGGAACCTGCTGGCCCCGCAGTACCGCCTCCGTGTGCATCTGGTACAAAGTTTCGGTCGCGGCTGTCGGTGGCCCTTTTAGGAGACTTCCTTTCTTGTTGCTTTGTGCCCGGCGACGCACGACTTGGACTTGCACGCCAGAGAGCACCAACTCTACTACGCGTCGTCGCAACTGCCGTGTATTCCTCAAACGTCTTTGTTGATTACTGCCTTTCTCTAACACGACATGGTTCTTGGTCGGGTCGTCCACTATGCTGCAGACGCCATCTTGGTGTCGACGGTCATTGCAGGCATTCGACGTTCGAGTGGGTTCACGTGAGTTTCGTTTCTGTCGCGTCTCCCTCTGAACTTGACGCTACTCTACTCCAGTGTCGAGACGAGCAGGATTTCGGATCCAACCATCCGCTCCCTCGCCGACCGCTTTCTTGGTGTGGGAGAGACCATCTTTGACATGGCACAAGCAGCTGCAATAAACAGCGAATACTTCAAGAAGGATTCGAGAAGGTAGCAGGATGTCGTCAGCCCACTTCGGTTCTATGGAATGGCAGTGTGCCCCCAGTGTAGAGGAGGAGTTCAGTGTGGAGTCGCTTCTGGACACTGTAACTTATTTCGGCCACCAGCTGACGTGCGTTCTTCATCAATGTCTTGTCCACTACTAGAGACGTGACGGTGCGGTGACGCTCATGCTTAAGAACACGACTTTCCGTCATGGAGGTGCCACGCTCTTTTTGTCCACAACCGAATTTTCGTCATGACCCATGAGTACAGCCTGACGAAACCACGTGTGTGTTCTGCCAGTGAAGGCACATATTCTCGATCTCAAGGGGAGCATTCGTTTGTCGTTTCCTCGGAAAGCACCGCCTTATGTCAATCGCCATATCATTCCCTTGGCTGGGTTGCTTCAGGGACTTGTAATCTCAGTTCAAGTATTAATGCGGCCCTGATTTGAAGCCATTGGCGCATGCCTTACCAGCTGGCTTGGAGCCAAGTATTCTTGGTAATCAGTCGATCAAGAACGTCGGAGTGCTTCTCCCCGGTTTGTTCAATTCGCCCGAAAAGGACTTAGCCTCTATCAGTAACAGGGAGTTAAATCAGTGCGATCCCCGTGGACAAATTGGTGCATCGCCTGTAAACCAAATAAGTGGCTGGACTGCTCCGCAGGAAAGTGGGCCGTAAAGCTGTCTGATTTACTGGACGGTAAACGGGGCGGCCGTTGCGACTGTGTGCTCACGACCCCGAGCCACCGTTTCGCCTCGCGTTATCCACGCTGGGTCGAGGGCTTGCTAACTGGTGTAGCACAAGGCAGTGAGCGTGAGCCATGCATTGTCCACAGCTGCAGGCGGATGCGATGGTCGCGACCAAGCGACCATCTGTTCTTGATCGACCTTTACACCGACCTCGGTCGTACGCAGACGGATGTGTTAGGAAACTTGGTTACGTAATTAGAACTGCATTGAACGGGTTCATTAACACCCACCGCAATCGCTGCTCATGCTTTCTTCCTTTCCTTCTGGACCACAGCCTCGTCAGCCTTAAGAATAGGCCACACGGCCCAATTTTTTGGGCATACAATGCTCGAAAACGTCCCCCCTCCGCCTCGAAACGCCTCCCAACAGTCCCGTTCATCGCGTCAAGGTGATTTCCGACTCACCCGCCATGTCTCGTGCCGATTTAACCGCAGTCTTAGTAGGTCAACAGACCGTCTTCGCTAGACTACAGTCCCTCTTCCCGGTGTCTCCCGTGACAGCGACATTATCGTCTTTCCCTCAGAACGACATCACGTTTCCCTCTCCCAAGCTCCAGTCTTCACGGAAACACCCAAAGTTTCTAAAGATTAGGATATTGACATGGAATATGCATGACTCGCTTCCAAAGGTGCGTTTGAAGGTATGCTCATAAACCTAGCTCCATTGGCGTTTAGGGCGACTTGGGAGAGCTGCTGGGTGTCGTGAACCCGCAGGGACACCACAGGTGTGGCCCAGATGACGTACCGATCTTTCCTGTATTATCTGCGGAGCCTCTGCATCCGTATCATCTCATCGTGATGTGGGTTGGTTTCGTTTCTTTATGTTCTACCCACGCTGACCTTTTTGAAGAGCGGGGCAGGAGTGCCCAAGCTCGTCTGGTAAGGGTCCCAGACTGTGCACCGTGCATAATCATGGACAGTTCCGCAGGTATACCCATGGGTCTTGGTGCTGGCATCAAGCTTGGCGCATCCGATAAGGAGAAAGACAGAGATAAGGGCGATGACAAGGACCACGAAAAATACCTTCACCATCTGCAAAGTCTGAAGCGCAAGGACAAGGAACGGGACGGCGCTGGCCGAGGATGGAAAAGCTCCGACGATCTGCCAGATGAAATCGTAGTGAACTTCAACCACACGGGCTGGACATCTATGCTCGAACACTGGTTGTGTCATCGAACACAAGCGAATCCTCAGGTACAGGGAGAACAGGCACTCAGAGATACCACAGCTTCACCAAAGCGTCACTCACTGTATCGGCGTGTTACCATAAAAGAGTCAGAAATGGGGCCTTATATACCCCTGGTGAAAGAGAGGATGATGGGATTATACCTTTCGATCTACATCCACAGAGACTTGCATGACTTAGTTGAAGGTAGGTTTATGTCTATCCAGAAATGCCGCCCACCCACACTTCTTGTAGGCTTCTCGAAATCGGCTGTCACTGCTGGTTTAATCGGTGGACGGGTCGGTAACAAGGGTGGCGTCGGCATTAGTCTCAAAATCGATGGTTCCACTTTCTTGTTTTTGAATGCTCACCTGGCTGGTGCGTAGAGAGCTGGTGTGGCCATCCGTTTCATTGATATCATATTTATAGCGCACGAAGGCAAGGTTCACCACCGGCTCGCTAATTTAACGAAGATCAAGGTTGGCCTGCTCTTCATGTGCTACGGTCCTCGTTGACTCGTTTCTAGGCTGAGCTTGCAGTGGATGATTTTTTGCAATCCGATGACCCCAGAATTTTGAGAGAAGGTGATCAGAGATCCGGCTGACCCTCTAAAGGTTGCATTCTTACACCCCATCAGACATCACGGACAGATTTGACTATACATTCCTCTGCGGCGACTTAAATTTCCGATTGGACATTACCCGATTGCATGCAGATTGGCTGATTTCTAGACATGGTAAGCCTCTCGCTATGATTCAGAAAGTGTTCGTGAACTGGGCTAAGCATAGCCACCCGTAGATTATGCACAGGCGTTCGCATTTGATCAGCTGAAACGGCAGATGGAGACAAACTCGGCGTTCTCTGGTTTCCGAGAAGCGCCCATTAGCTTTCCGCCAACTTTCAAATATGACGTGGCGAGCCGTTCCAAAACAAAACGGCGACGTAGCAGGCGCTCCCCCGTAGATGGCAATGAAACCGAAAGAGAGGGTTACGAGGAGGAAGAACACGAAGATGTCGAGGGTGAATCACGCTCGCTGGCATCATCCAAATGGACTGCGCATTCCAGGGGCGCTACCTCGGAGCCCGATGATGACGAGTACTTCACCCCGTTCACATCGAATTCGACTGTAGGGGAAGGTGGGCGTGTTGCCTTGGCTACAGCTGCTCAGAAAGCCAAGGCGAAGTGGAAGACGTTCCTGTCGCCAACCGTAGTGTCTCGAGCGCCTCCAGCATGGCTGCGGAACTTGCATGGTCGGCGAGATGCCGCGGCAGGGCCGAAATCTCCCGATATTGTCGAACACCCACCGTCTTCAGGACCTTCATTTGAAGAGCTTCCAGCGAGCCCTATTGAACTCCCGCCCGACGTGGATCAACTATTGGAACCACCCGACAAGCAGCAAATCTTCATTCCCCGGCGATCATCGCGTGGGTTTTCTACCAAATCTATTCCTTCGACGCCCGTCGAGCCTCATAACGAGGGTGAAGACGTTGCTGTCTATGATTCTTCTCATAAACAGCGGGTTCCTAGCTGGTTAGTGTAATTTCCAGTGAAATCGAACTTCTAGCTGATTCAGAGATATTGCAGGTGTGATCGCATTCTATGGAAGTCCACAGTCAAACCGGACGTCGGTGATGCAGAGCCAGATATCGTGGATATGGCGAAACAGCGCACCCGAGTCGGGACTTTAATTTCCCAAGCTATTCGGCCATTCTCAGTAAGAGTTCGGCGCGACTCAGGTGGCTCGCCGAATTCCACTGAACTTATTTTCCCTGGTAAACAAGACTACTTCAGTCGGCCGGCGGCGAAGGCAGCCACAGGGACCCGACCACTATCGTTAAACCTACCCAAGCCACCTCGGATTCCCCCTCTTAGCAAGTCCACAGAAACTATTGACCGGGTACAAGGGGTTGGCTTCGTCTCTGTGCGGCCTCCAACACAGAGCTCCGATGACTCCACGCGTATCTCGTCGACAGACGCTGCGCCAGCTCAGAGAGCTTCAGAAGTCGCTTCCTACTCTTCGTCGCTCCCGTCAGCTTCGGTTCCGCGGAGTGATGGTCACCTAGAGTGTCCACCTCCCGTTCCCCCCAAGGATCCTTTGCCAACACCACCCTCATCGACCCGTTGGCGTTTCTTTCCCTTTCGAAGAGACACTTTCCAAAGTATCGTTGCTCAGGAGTCCGCCGTTTCGACACACAACCCCGCGCCTCATCCCGCGAAAGGCGATATCATCTGTCTTAAGTATAGCAGTCTAGACGACCGGGGGATGCGTCTCCTAGAGGGCCGGAGTGACCACCGACCGGTCGTTGGATCTTATGCTATATACCTCTGATCACCTCATGTATGCTTTTCATCGCATCAGGTTTACCCCTTCATATCATATATCATCGGGGACTGCATTTCTCTCGACGATACCTTAAGAGACCGGGCTGTATAGTAATCTATATACGGACTCCATCGTTGTAACGCCCGTTAGACCTACCACATACAACAGCTCAACTTCTCGGCCAAATTTTATGCGGTTGTCAGCCCGTGTTCATAAGTATATACATCATAAAGTGCAACATGGGTTCAAGAGGAAATGGTAACCTCGACCTCCACCCCAGGCTCCAAGCTAATGGAAGTCTAAGGAGTATTAGTGTCAAATTGGCATCAGTAAACAGTAACACCTCTCCTTACGATTTGCTTGACGATCTCGCTAGAAGAATGGAGGTCAATGAGACGCTTGTGGATCTTGAGTTCGTAACGGTCCCAAGTCTTTGAACCTTCACCGCAAGGCTGTAGGGTGGGGAATGAACGATCAAACAGACGCAGAGAGGGGAAAAGGGAAAAATACCGTTTTACGAGTGGTGATCTTGAGAACTTTGGTCGGAAGGCGAACCGGGCCTGTGACGCGAAGTTGTTTGTCCTTGGCACGATTGATGAGATCGGCCGAGACTGGAGAAGGGCGTCAGTGAGAAGGGGAGAGGGAGGTGGAGGTGCTGCGTACACTTTTCCAAGTTCCGGACGTTGCTGCTCGTCAGCGTGATGCGGATTTTGTGGATTTTGGCAGCGGGGACGGCGCCGGCTGCATCGTAGGCTTTCTCGTCCATAGCGACGTAACTCATTCTGAATGGGGTGTATGTGGCGAATGAGTCAGAAGGTGACTAGGAGCGGCGAGCGAGTTGTGTGCAAGACAAGCGTAGCGCGGTTTAGGTTTATGATGATCGAGGGAAATCAAGATTAAGGTTCGGACAGCAAGACTCGGCAATAGCCGAACATTAGCTAATCAGGTGCTCACGTGACTGTCAGCCTCTCCGTCAGCGACAGTCATGCAAGGAAAGTCGGGACTGCTGACCCGTCCGACGATTTCGCTCATCCTTGATCAGGATTCAATAAGTACTATCCGCCGGACTACGACGGAGAGAAACACAAGAGTCTCAATGCATACAGAGGTCGGCGTCCCTCCTTCGTACCGAGTGCCAGGGCTCATCCCCGTTTGCAGGCAAGCACGCCTTGGGCGATCGAGCCAGGAAGCTCGACAAGGGCATCCTGATTACCCGTTTCGAACTACCGTTCAACATCTGGTGGTACGCCTCCAAGTTCCCGTTCCTCTCCGCCCGCACGCTCATGACACACATCCCCTCAGTGGAACATGCAACAACCACATCGGGATGGGTGTGCGCTACAATGCAGAGAAGAAGAAGGTCGGGTCGTACTACTCCACGCCCATCTATTCCTTTCGGTGCAAATGTCATCTTTGTGACGGCTGGTTCGAGATTCAGACGGATCCACAGGTCGGGTGGTCTGGGCGTGAACCTTTGGCCGCATGTCTCTGACACCCGCTGCAGAATACTCGCTATATTGTCGTCTCGGGTGCGAGACAGAAAGATGAGGAGTGGAACCCCGAAGAGAACGGCGGTTTCGCGATACACGGTATGCGAATCCGTTGTCGAACCCTCTCCCCTCCTCCCAATTCGCGCTGAACGGCGTGGCATCTAGACCCGGATGGCAATGCTGGACCCGCCGACCCGCTTGCAGCGCTAGAAAAGTCGACGACTGCTCAAAATATCGTCAATAAAGTACAGATACCTCGACTCGAATCCTTGCAAGAGGTATCCGACCGTTTCAACAGTGATCCCTACGCGCTTTCGTCCCTCGTTCGCAAGCGTTTTCGTGCAGAGAAGAAGATCGATGCTGTGAAACGCGCGGCCGACGACGAGCTTAAAGGCCGGTATGGGCTGCCAGAGACGTTACAACTCGCGGTGGAAGACGATGAATCCAAGGATGCGGCGCGAGAGCAGTGGAAAAAGGGGAGGAGAGAGCTTGAGGCACGGACGAGTATCAGGCGAGCGAGATTGCTGAGCGCCTCGACGCCTGTACCGCTCTCGTCAATGGGTTCGTTACAAGGACGAGACCCTCTTTCTCTGCTAAAGGCACGGGTGCTCAGCAATACGCGCCAGTCCCATACATTGAAGTCCCCGGATGGACTAAAGTAAAGCAGGATAGACCTCGTTCGGGACTTGTACCATTCCTCTCATTCACTGTATACTTGTGACACGGCCATGCCCAGCTCGAGTTAGCTATCCATTAAGAGACCAAGGTCTGAGCAAGAATACGCGATAGCAGAGTAGAACAACATTAAGAATACAGGGCAATGACACATAAACCAAGAAGAAAATAGTAGGTTAACAGTGGTAGCGGGGCTGCCCGGGTGGGAGTGACTAAGTCACCGCGGGGCGTCAAAGGAAACTCGAGTATATCCAGCATAAAGATGGAAGCAAATAAATAATCAGAACCCACACACCGACAAGAGACTATGAAGTAGAAATCGCCCATGGTTGTTCGAGCGTGAACATCGGACCTTCCCATTTCCATTCGCTAGCCTGATAATATGCTGACTCCCCCCCGTCGATCTCCCCTAGAGCTCCAAGTCGAAGCGGATCTGAGCGGTCCCCTAACTCATCGATTTTGGTTTTATCAGGCGATCCTGTGCCACCCAACGAATCCCCGTCTGAGCCAGACTCCGGGCTTGGGTTGGTCTCGGACGAAGGGACGAGATCTGGCGTGGGTGCCTTAGAATCGTTATCTTCATCCTCCAGAGTAGTAAACGAAGAGAAGTCGATGAACTCCAAGAATGCGTCATTGGCGGGGCCCATATGAGGCGAGAGAGCAGTGGGTGGTGGACCAGCATCCCCGGCTCCGTTGACAGAAAGAGCAGCAGCTGTCGCAGCTGCATCTACGGGCTCCTGAGCCACGCCAGCTAGAATTTGATCCAAGGTAGAGGCGATGTCATGTTGAATCTCGTTATCCGTAGACGCAGTCATGGCAAACAGTTCCTTCATGCGATCAAAGAACACAGCAGCATCATCGGCAGTCTTGATGTTATCTATCTCCTGCTGTTTCTTGATGAGCGCCTCGCTCGTCTCACCCTCCCATTCCGTCTTGACCTTCTTCGGTGATGGCGCATTACTTGCTTCGGCTTCCGAAGGGGCCACATTCGTAAGTGAAGTAACGTCCTCTTCAGGTG
>JBBPKC010000086.1:0-47069 GCA_038089055.1 Tylopilus aff. balloui | reverse complement strand
GTTTCTTGATGAGCGCCTCGCTCGTCTCACCCTCCCATTCCGTCTTGACCTTCTTCGGTGATGGCGCATTACTTGCTTCGGCTTCCGAAGGGGCCACATTCGTAAGTGAAGTAACGTCCTCTTCAGGTGGACGCTTGACTCCAGCAACGGAAGGGGCCATTTCTGGTGTGGCGGGGCCCCTACTTGCGGCCGACATCTTCCGGTGGCCTCGATTTGGAGCCTTGGTCTTAGCGGTTGCTCTCGAAGGAGGTGACTTTGGGGTCTGGGGTGAGCTAGCTGTAGGTTGAGGGGTCGGGGCGCTAGTAGCAGGGGTAGACGATGATGCAGCGGTACCAGCAGGGGGTGGGGTAAGGGTTGTAACGGCAGGGGGTGGTAGAGCTGACGGACTGGGTGGAATAGAAGGCGGGAAGCTTTTCTTAGTCGGCGGTGGCACCGACTGCGGATGTGGATGTGGATGCGGATGCGGATGGGCCTGATTAGGCTGCGAATGAGATGGGGGCGGAGGTGGGGGGTGAAGGTGTGATTGCGAAGGTGCTGGCTGTTGTGGCGTGGAGGTTGGACGTCCATTGTTCTGTGGTGCAGAGGAGGCCATTTGAGATATATTTTGCACCGGTGGCACCGAGAGGGAAGCTCGAGCAGGCATAGATGTAAGCGGGGGGTGCTGAGGATTGGCGGCGGGAGCGACACCAGATATCTTCGTCGCACGCCAGCGATTCTCAAACTCTTCGTTGAGCCTATGCACTTGGATCTGCATGTTACGTAGAGTCAACGGGCTAATAATGTATTGTGGTGAGCTAGCAGCTGAAAGTTGCCGTTGCTTCGCCACCGTCATCACCTAAAGTAGTGAGTAAGAGGGTAAGTTTGACGAAGACAAAGAAACAAAGAAACACACGATGGCGACGAATTTACGGAGTGCGTCGTCGTTTCTAAAGACTGCGAAATACATGGGTAGTTTGGGCTCAAGGTCCGATGTCGTCTTGTACGCTTGTTCAAGGAGTTGATTGTATTCCGCTCGCTGCTCCTCTGGGATATGCTGCGGTGTTATTGCGGGGAGACCTTTTAAAGAGCGTGAGCGGTAACAAAGCGGATACCAAGAAAGCTCACTACGTTGTTGGAACATCTGCTTAAACTGATTTATCGTCGACATAGCGTGCTGAATTTGATCCTGCGTAGGTGGCTGCTTCTGAAGTGCAGTCGCAACATTCTCCGGCACGAAAGTTCCATTCGACAACTTGGCTTCGCCTGCTACATTGGTCATAGAGTTTGCTCCAATTGGCTGCGGGGGTCGTGAAATACCGGGCTGCAAACCAATGGACGCTTGCTCGTGCATGTTGGGCGATGGACCTTGCGAGTTTGCCATGCTTTGTTGCTCTTGTTCTGCATTTCTCTTTGCAATCAGTTGAACCTGCTGCTGGTAAACCTTCATAAGGTCGGAACGATGGAGCTCCACAAAATTGATCATGTGCTCGGGAACACGTTGTGTACGCATGTCTTGAGCGCTCACAAACACAAACCGCAAGGCTGCGGCAATGAACTGTTGGTTTGGAAGCGGGCGGGGTGGGTTTGGGGGCATCTCAGTTGGGTTCCCAGATATACCAGAAGTCCCATTGTTACCAACTGCGAGGGGGTTTGAATTCATCTGGTTTATCGGCTGTGGTGGTGACCCTGCTGTCGGACGATTTTTGACTGTCAAAGTATAGGCGTTCTCGAAGTGCTGAAGAAGCCGCTCGTAAATGTTGTGAATTTGCTGCGCGATTACAGGCCCACACCGGGCTGGCTCAGTGTCATTTCCAGGGAACTGGATGAAGCCCAATCGACCACCAATGACAGCCCACATATCTCGCTGATTTACCTGGTATGATACAGGATTAAGCCTCAGAGAATCTTGCAGCAGGGTAACTCACATATTCCGAACCACCTTCATGCATGACATGAACATGCAATTGATGTAGATCTACCACGCCATTCTCTCCCATCGACACACGAAGGCTTGTACTTATGTTTTGGCTGCGACAGAATTGAGCGTAAGTTGACTCAAATCGTTGTTTGTCCAGCGGCATAATGCCCGCCGATTTAAGCGTCTGATCGGGGACCTTCGGTCCACCTTGGGTCGCAAAATTCCCCAGGTTAGGGGACAGACTATTGGGCAACGGACCACTGGGAATTTGGTGAGGGGTACCTTGAGTTCGAGGAGGGATGGTATTTGGTCGTCCGATTGGCGTGGGTTGCGTAGGGTGTTGTTGACCTAAACTAGCTTGAGTTTGAGTAGGCATTGGAGATGGTCCACTTCCAGGGGAAAACTTGTATTGCGCTACAACAGGTTGGCTGCTCTGAGCAACGAAGCCAGGCTGAACCTGAGAGCTGGAAGCAGGTGGCTGTTGAGGCTGTTGCGGAGTAGAATGAGCCATAGGGTTGCTACGAAAAACATTAACGAGAATCAGAGACCCGACAACCGGGAATAACGTACATATGAGGTATGTTCGTCATCTGTTGAGTCACCATGGCACCGAAAGTGGCTACGAATCTGGCGTACACTTCCTTCCGCTTAACAAGTTCTGCACGGAGCTGACTGAGCTTTTGCTGCAGGTGAGGATCACTCGCAGTACGTGTATTCTGCAAGAGAGCCGCTATGTTGTTCTCAGACTGCGATATCAGACTGAGCAAATAATTCCTCCTCTCCTGGAACTCAGCCAGCGCTGCCATTCGCTTCTGAACAGCCGGCTGTTGGTTCCCAGGCACCATCCCCTGACTGGGACCAGGCGGGCCTACGGGTTGTGCAGCAGGATGTGGAGAGCCGTGCATCTGTTCCTGAGAAGGTTGCATGGAAGAGGTCGTAAACATGTCTACGGAAGACGGTTGACCCAGCGCATGTTGGGCACCGAGACCTGACTGCTGGAGACGGGCCAATTCCTGCATTTTGAGCTGACGAGGAACACCGGGGCTGCTCATCGCTGCATGCATCATCGGGTTCATATTAAACGCAGCCTTGATTTGTTGCTGAGTATTCATAGGCACGTTGGGGAAATTAGACGGCATGAGGGACTGAGGCTGGTTCGCCTGGGGATCGTGATAAACAGGGCCAGAGGGATTCATGCGTTGAGCGTTAAGCCCAAAGGGTTGTTGGATCTGCTGAACCATGGGTTGACCTTGACCATGAGTGAGAGCCTGTCCTCGCGAGAATTCCTGCATCTAAACAAGGAAAATGTGAGCAAAAACATAATTAAGAAAGTTTGGTTCTCAATAAGATAAAAACTCAAGCGGGAGCGGAAGGGCGTAGTAGCAGGCGATAAGATATTGCTCATGGAGTGACTAGAGGGGGAAAGGGGGATTGACTACTCATGTCATGATCACATACAGCTAGTCATGTACATTTCATGAATGCGAGGCAAAGAAATTTCCCAGACATCACCGAAGCGACAAGGGAAAAAACGCGCAACGAGAGACTTGCCTGGTGGTTCATCTGGGAAGCGGCCGCCAGATCGCCAGACTGTTGCGGACGGTATGGGTTCTGGAGCTGATTCATTTGCCACATGCGACCGTGCTCGGGGTTAGAGAGCGCCGAAATCATCTGAGGGTCGGGTTGTTGAGACGGCGGTGGCTGCTGAGGGATCTGGGACTGTTGGAGAGAGTTGGGCGTGAGGTTCTGGGGAAACATGGGGTACGGGTGCATGCGATCGGCCATAATCCAAAGTCCTGGGTTAGTGAGATGGATGTTTTAGAGTGCGGTGAGCGCTGAGGCGTCGGGACGAGCACGACGTAGGGGGTACGACCGAGAACGCTGTCTGAAACGGAGGGGCCGTGCACGACGGCGGGGAACGGGTGGGCAACTGCAGCAGCAAGTACAGAAGGATGCTGGTGGTGGGAGCGAGGTTGGGTCCGACCTTCCAAACACCTGCTAAGCACAGACCATAACGGACCAATGCGGACTTTGAAATACCACCCACTTGCATACGAAGTTATCCCTAAAAGGTAACTCCACAACAATTTTGTGACAGAAAATATTCGATACATTCCGGGGTGTCCACCACAGTTTATTACTCCACGACCCCCCGTCGCACCCCCCTTTATAAGTCTATGTCGGCCCACTTGCCCCACTCTGTAGCACGCCTCGTCCACACCACAGTCTGGTGGAGCATCAGACCTGAACGTGCGTGCGAAGCTTGCCCTGCCTTCCTTCTACGAGAGGAGAAATAGCTTTTTCCTTAGATTTGTATTATATATATTCACACTTTCGATTTGCTGATAGACACAACTCTATTTCCCAACTATAACCGCGCCATCTGATGAGCGCTCAAACTCACTGTCGTAGCAGTGCCTTTTCCATGGGGTTGCCAGACTGCAATCACACCTACACCAATGTGGTGTCACACGCTGTGTACCCATATTATTACACAATATTGCTTTCCCGTTTGTGGAACCTTAACCATACCCATCCAGAGTCACTCTGGTGTATGAGGCGGCGTTCATCGACCTCGTAGAGAGCGGATGGCGGGGCGCCGTACAGCCCCTGTATTTTATTATCGATTTTAATTCTCCCACTGAAGGGAATGTTGTTTTTGACCATATGTACAACCGTGTAGGTTGACAGGTAGACTTCTGGCTTCCACGTGTGCACCCGTTCAGTTCTATTGCATGTGGGGTAGAGGTCGCATAGACGTGAATGAATGTGGTAGTGAACGATAGCACGTATGGTTTGAATCTATGGATCAGGACAATCAACTGTCTTTCTGAAATGATACACGAAAACCGCGAGCCTAGACGAAAACGGCCTTAGATCCCTCCCTTTAATTGATCGAGAAAACAAAGCAGTCGAGTTTCTATAGGAGGGGACCGCAGACTGTCCAAGTCCGTGAAGTGAGCAAGGGCGCTGCGTTAGGGCGGCACGACGACCCTTCCGATAGCCACGACTGTCAAATCAAGGCTTCTTCTGTTGCTCTGCCATCCGCTTTCGGACGGTCTCGACGACGGAACTCACGTAGACATGGTCAAATTGCTGAAGGCGGTCTCTGTAGGCTTTCTCTAGATGAACGGCTATCTCAGGAGAGGATCGGGCTGGCTCGGATGCTGTAGCAGCCGTTCGGATGAACCCGAGTCGCCCACCAACAATGTCCCAAGATTTGCGAGCTGATACCTACAATAATGAAAGCTCACCACAAGACTCGGCGAAATAAAGCAACTCGTTGACCAACCCTGGTAAAACTTCCTTCTTGCATGACTGCAACATGCAGTGAGTATACATCAATCACGGGTTTGCTCACATCTGGCATAATGATGGTCGTATTCATTTCAATAGATTTTCCTCGGCAAAAATGAGCATAAGCTGCGTCAAAACGGGGTTTATCGAGTGCAGGGGGAACAAATGTTGCCAGAGTGGCAATTTGTTCCGGAGTTGGATGGGAAACTTGGGCGATGGCTTGGTTTAGCCGGGCCAGTAGATCTTCGCGTCGCTTGATCTCAAACTGCGCCCTTTGGTGCTTGACCGTCCAGGAATCTTGAGCTTGAGTCGGGGGTGCAGCGGGTGCTTTAGTCGACACGACCTCCGGAAAACTGGGGGTAATAGACCGCGCCTGAACTTCAAGGTGCGGTTGAGCGGCGCGCAATTCTGTGGCAAATTTTTGCCAGGACTCGATTGACTCTTGAAGAACCCTGCGACGTTCGATGAGTTCGAGAAGCGTGTATACTTTTGTAGGGACCTGTGGTTGCCCCATGGGAGGACCTAACTGGGGTTGTGAGGATGATCGGCGGAGTTGAGGTGTGACCAAGGAAGCATCAGAGGGAGGCGGACGGATAACGCTCGGAGGAATAGGTGGCATTATTCCTGAAGGGGCTCCAACGTCAAGTGTATCGGTAGGCCCGGAGCCCGTGGTGGGCCTTTCCGTAGATTAATATGGTTTCACGTCCGCCAAAAGGGTTAATAGCTTACCTCTCGTCGCCTGGCCTCGATCTTGCATCTTCAGTCATGTCTACATGCTGACTTTCTTCCTGTAATTCATCGCTTTGAGCCAACCTGATAGCCCTATCAACCCTGTCTAACAAGTCTTTCCTGTTCCTCGCTTCACCGCGCACTTGCTGTATCTTGGAACTGGGAATGCCGGATCGAGCAGCCATTAGGTGGAGGACGGCATCGTCGATGTGGGAGATCGCTTTCTGTAGGAGGAGATTTCGCGCACGAAGATGAGAAACAAGCGTTGTACGAGTTTGTAGGTCTGCCTGTGGCTCTTTCCCTTTGGTCGCGTCGGAGGACGGATGAGGTGGGGCGGTGGAGGGACGCGGAGGGACGTCGGACGCTGGCGCCGGAGTATATGATCCGGAGAACACTGAGGATGGTCCTGACTTGGTGTCAGGAAGTGCTGTCTTTGTCGCTGTTGGCGAAACAGCGGACGCATTTGCAAGTAGCGTTTCGTGTGGAAGATCTTCGTCGGGTGTATTACAACCGTCTGGTATCATGTAGCATGTGAGATCTGACGGCCTAAAAGCTGATCATCATTGAACGGTGAGAAACGAGAAAAGGACTGACGTTGGAAGTAGCTTGGGCGCAAGGTATGTTATGCGGTCTGCCTCAGAGCCATTCAGGTGCATAGCCACACTGACGTGAACTAACCGCGAACACTCCCATGACCAGTGTCTGCCAGGGAATCGCGGACTGGACGATTTAACAATAAAAATACGTTGCTCATCAATACAACATGTAATACATGACGAGTAATGGATCTTTGCTAATAGATCGTAAATAGAATGTCAATGGGCGACGCTTCCTGAGCTGCCTCCATCTTGTGGTGATTTAATCACGATGGCTGGTCCTGCCTCTAATATAACGTCGTCGTCGTCATCGTCATCGTCGATGTCTTCATCTTGTTCGACTTGTTGATCTGCATAGAATGCATTACCTTTGCTAACATAAATACCACCTGGAGGGGATGTGGTTTTCTTTGCAAGGACAGGTCCGGCGGCGAGAACGTGGTCGTTGCCGTCTTGGGGTAGTTCTTCTAGTGGATCGGGTGATTCTACGGTTGTGACGGACGCAACCTCGCTCTTAAAGTAGTAACGCAAGCCGACGGGTATCAAGACACCGACGACTACAGCGGACAAGAGGAAAAAGTTTTTCCACGAAAAGAGGTGGAAATCTGCAGCGGACGTCATTTCATCGAGACCACCGCCGATGGTCGTATGTATGACGGTGACACCGAATACACCAAGCCAAGTGCTTGACCAAAATGGGACGAGACCAATGCCGACGTGTGGACAGACGATGTTGATGACCCAATGCGGAGGGAGGGGTGCAATACGGAGGATGATGAGAAAAGAAATGATGTTGTCCTTTTGTTGGCAAAGTTTTTCGGACCATTTATCGAGGTGAGCCTTCCACTTTGGAACGGTGAGGAGGGCAGGACCGAAGGCAGCGCTGATGAGATAGCAAAGAGTAGCGCCGGTAGCGACGCAAGTGCAAGCGAGAGGGAGTGCGATGGGTACGCCCCAGACTGCACCACCAAGGATGGAGAGATACATGGAGCCTGGGAGAGAGAAAGCTTGGAGGCTGTCAAGGGGGAGTGAGACAAGGTAAGGGGAGAGACGGGTGGACATACAATAGATAGGTGACGATATAAGAGATGAGGATGCGCCACGGGTAGATGTCACGGTACTTTTTCAAGAGGCCGTTGAGCGCCTTTAGATCGTCGAACGATTTGGGCATACGAAGAAGTGGGCGATCATCGCTGGGGGAGGGATCAGAAAACGAGGGGTTTCGGTGGGAATGTATGCATACGATGAAAGGGTAGGAAGAGCGAGGAAGAGAGTGCCACCTAGGACGAGTGCGGCGGCGAGGAAGAGGGCTGCCATGCGGAGGGCTGCGGAAAGGAGGAGGCGGGAAGTGGAGCGACGGGGGGCCGTCGAGCCGTAAAAAGAGGCGCCGTCTTGTGCGAGGAGTGCATCGGTGTCGCGCACGGTGTTGAGCGTGTACTCGGACGTGTTTGGGTGGTGCATGGTCAGAGAATGAGGAAGGTTAACATTTAATTACTGAAGGGTTAACATTTAATTATTTAATTAAATTAGAATCACGTGATGACTGCATCAAAGGGGGGAGGGTACGCGCTGGCTGAGAGCAGGCTACAGCGGGCGATCAGCGATGACACACATCCTCCCTCCGCACTCGGACATCTCCCTTCACTCTGCTCTACATATGGACCAACGACAGCCTCAGCAGCACATCCAGCCAGCTCAGCAGCAACAACAGCAACAACCGCCCCAGCTCCAGCAGCCTCAACCCCAACAAGCGCCCTCTCAGCCCCCCAAGAAACGCAGAAAACCAGACTCGACCAACGACGATGTCGCTTCTCCCTCAGAACCGAGACGTCTTAGACGCTCCCATGAGGCTTGCGCACGCTGCAGGAGCAAGAAAATTAAGGCAAGTCCCGTCGGTAGTCACCGACCGCAAATCTCCGTTCGCCTGTCTCACTTGAATCCCAGTGCGACTCAAAGCACCCAAAGTGCACCGCCTGTGCGACCGCCGGTGTGCCCTGCCAGCAAGAGGACAGACACAGGCAGACCCTCACCCTACGTGGCCACACAGAGTTCATCGAGCGCCAAATCTCACTCTGTGACGCCCTCCTTAAACGCCGTCTCCCCGGTTTCAACCTCGCTACGCTCGACGATATCTGTGTCCGCGAGGGCATAGACGTCGACGCTACCCTACACCCTTCCCCCGATTTTCACAACTCCCACTTCCAGCAGCATTCAAATCAACCCCCGCCTGGCTCTCCCTATTATCCCCCCCTGGTTCCTCCAGGCTACCCCCACCCCGGTGTCCCAATATATGGCCCCTATCCGCCCCACATCCCCATCCCCGCTCCTCCCGGTTCCTATGGCCCCCACTTGCATCCCGGCTTCCCTCCGCCCCCCCAACATTTGCAACCTCCTCCGCACCAAATACAACCTCCGCCCCCCCACCAGCTTCCACCACACGCTGCCGCCCATGAGGTAAAGGGTCAGGACCCTCAGTCTCTCGACATGTCCGACACCCCAGTATGCACTCGTCGCTCCTTGAGCATTATCGCTTACTCACCTTTTCGTCATCCAGGCTATCGCAAAGAGTTTTGGTGTTCATCCCCTCATCCTGAGCGAAAGCCAGCTCGCAGCTCAAAACGACAGGGAAGATCTTGCTGTTGGCTCAAATGGCCTTACATCCGGTCGTGATCAGAACATCACGGAAGCATCTCTTCCCCGTGACCCCAGCGCCTGGCTCTCTGTCTCTGTCCCTACTTCGTTCGCCGGTGCACCTTCCCCAGCGACCTCCAAAATCACTATCTGGTTACCGAGGGACCGTAAAATGGTCAGCAAAGTCGTCGACGTCTACTTTACTCATCTCAACATCCACCGACCGGTCTTTTTCCGCTCCGACTTTGAACGCCGGCTCAATTCACTCTACGATATGGAAAACATCCAACATGACCCGGGCTATGTCTGTAGCATGTATCTCATTCTCGCCCTCGGTACCTTGAGCGAACTCAATCACAAGGCCACGCTTGCCGACAATGGTTTCAAGTCTCCCACCGATAGCCCAATTTCTACCAAGAAACTTCTTCCAGGTGAATGGCCTGAGCATTACGAGTTCTTTGAGCGCGCTCTGGCTGTCAAACCTCACCTCCGTGTCACAATTACGAGTCTGCAGGCCCTTATATTGTTGCAATGGTATCTGTACACAGAGGTGAGCCCTATACATCCACTGGATCTTGTAGCGTTCTGACAGCTCTTGCAGCGACAAGGTCGTTCCCTCTGGCGCCTTGTCGGCAGCCTTGTCCGTTTGTCCATCGAGCTGGGTCTTCATCACGACCCCATGTCCCAGAATAACACTTTTACGGAGGAAGAAGCGCAGCTACGAATCCGATTGTGGGGTATTGTAATGGTCCATGATCGTGGGACGTCTATTCTCCTCGGCAGACCCCTCGCCATCTCACCCTCTGACTCAAACACACCCCACCCTTCTCGACCCCTAACGGGCCAACAGATGGATTTCTCCGAACATTTTTTACTATCTCATCCTGTTGCAGAGATCCAGGCTGACATCATTAACTCCCTCTATTCCCCTTCAAACAAAACCGTAGACGCAGTGATGCGACATGCAACTCGGATCATCAAGAGTATGACCGAGCTCAGAAGACAGCTACCAGAGAGTTACAAGTACTACTTTGGTGGGACCGAAGATTGGCCGTTGGAGAAGAGACAGGAGCTCGTTCGTGGCATTACGGAGGATCAAGGCCTCACGCTGCTCAAGATTGGGATCGCAAGGATATTGCTGCTGAGAGCATTGTTTAGCTTGAAGGAACTTGATTACACGCATCGCTCGAGGGCACTCGTCGATGGTAAGCACTAAATCTCTTCCTATCAACTGAAGCATTCATATCCAGCCAGCAATTGTCACCTCGCACAACATCATCATCGTACACAACCAGCTCATCCGATTCCCTAACATTGCGTTTTTGGTCTCTCCAATCCCACTCCACATCGCGGCCATGGTCATTCTGTACGGGCACATGTCACATTGTGAGCGCTTGTCACGGCAAGTCATGATCGAAGACGTTTGGATGGCTCTCGACATGTTACCACGATTCCGATGGCGCTGGGAACGGAAAGACTTGAATGGTGGTCATCCTTTGATCTCCAAGCTGGCCGAAAAAGTTCTTGATGTTGACCTTCATTCCGTTGGGCCTCCCAAAGACCCGGTCTTACTCTCTGAACCCGACTGGGAAACAGAAAACGTTATTCTGGGTTCCCCGTCAATGGCATCTCCTCGCCAGGCACATTTACCACAACATCAACAACAAAAGACGCCGACCATGGCTCACCCATCGCATCAGCCCGATCCGAACGCTACTGGGGTTGTATTTTATGGTCCGCGGACGGCTTCCCAAAGCACCACGCCTGTGAAGAGCGTTGGTGCGCAGATTTCGCCAGGGGCTCTCGGAGACAAGCTTGCCGAGATTCCGACAGGCTTGTTCTATCCTTTCTATCCCGAGAACCCCATGGGCTCTATGACCAACTCGCAGGTACCAGGGGCAAACGAGGGTGGGAACGTGAACAGCGATAATGGTAGTGGAGACTACACACAGTTGTTGGCAGCAGCCGCTGCACAGCCAAATGGAGCGGATGGGACCTATGGGTATCAGCCATCGCAAGACTCTTACATGCTAGAGGAAATCGCACCAGAAAGCGTACCACCCAACAGCCATACAGGTGCGATTTGGGTAAACGTCGTGAGTGCTTCGCAGGGATTATCTCGTCATCGCTGATGCACCGGTGTGCTGTAACTTCCCTCCCGTGACTTCGTAGAACCAAAAGAGTACCCAGTATTGACCGAGTCTAGATCGCTGTCACTACTCTGTCGAGTTTTCTTGGTTTTATTCTTTTCTCCGCTAGTTTCTGTGTCCGAATTTTTTCTTCGATATCGCCTCGAACAGTTCCTGTACAGTACGTTCTGCAGATGGCTCTTTGTTCTTTCCCTTATTTCTCTTTATACGCCCACTTCCCCCTGGAATCCCGTGCCCGCGTCTCTGTTCATGTGCTACTTCTGCTTTCTTCGTCGTTTTTCTGATCTCTAACGCAGCTCCCAGTCCACATAGCCTACGATTCTTTCAACGAGGCTGCTTGCTTTTAATCCTGGACCGTTCTACTCGAGCCAAACCGCATAATTCAGTACGATTAACCTCTGAAATCCGAGCACGAGAAGTGTCCACGAGTTCAAGTGGAAAGGTACTGGACGTGAAATAAACACCCCAGCATAACACAGAACAAAGCCACCCGTCCATGAGAAACATACAAAGGAGATAAATAAAATCAGTCAGCCTACGACCTATCCCAAAATGCGTTCCATCCTGTCCAGAACCATATCGATGCCCCTGATGAAAAGTACGACGTGTTTGGGCAATAGCGCCGCCTTGTCGCATTCTCTGTTCCCGTCGTCTGTCGTGCTCTTCCGGCCGTCTGTGTCTACACCGTCTTCCTGGGCGTCCTGAATAGCCTTTTCGAGCGTGACGGGGAGATAGAGTGTGATGCGGGTGAGCTGGATGGTTAAGCGGGAGCGACCCGTTATGTCGAGGTAGGGCAATTGACGAAAGGCGTACTGCAATTCGAGGGCACGAACAAGTTCAGAGTGCAGGGCAAGGATGCAGGCGCGACAAGCTTTTCGCGCGTCGGGCAGCAGCGTGGGGTCAGATCCGAGCCGAGTGAGAGCGGTGGAGGGGGAGTGAAGGGGAGGGGAGACTCACTGAGTACGCGACCGCGTATGTTTTCGAGAACCGAAAGCACGGAGTTGATGCCGTCGTCGCTGAGTCTGAGGGAAGGGTTGAGGTCGCTGATGGCTTCTAGGCGTGGAGAGACGGGCGTCAGGGGGGTAATTCACAGGAGGACATGCGAGAGTATACACTCACGAAGCAGCGTGCGTATCATTTCGAGGTTTCCTTCCAGAAAGTCGCTGACGATGCTGAGGAGAACGCCCTTGAAGGTTTCCTCTGCGCACCCAATGGGAGATGAGCGAAGGAAGTCGTGTTGCTCGCCGTCTGGGTGAAAGTCGTACATCCGTTTTAGGGACGGCTGGGAGAGTACGCCATAGGCTATAGAGACCCTTTGGAACGCATGCGTCGCATCTGGGTTTCCGGGACACTTGCTGCGCATGCGTTGAGAGCAAGAACGAGGAAGAAGAGGAGACAAACTCTGGGTGACACGCTCTGCTGCGCGAGAGATAAGCCCTTCTGAGAGTCAGTCTGTCGATGTCTGGAGAACGGGTGACGCCGAGAATGTGGTAGAGGTCATTGGTGGAAAGGACTTCACATATCTCTCGTGCACGAATGTTTTCCTGACTCTGTCCAGGGGGGAGTGGTTCAGAGGGATCTAGTGGACAAGATCTTGGCAACCAATCTATGCAACCTGACCGGATGGTCAGTGCGCGCTCGCGGTCCTTTCCGACGGCGAAGAGACGCCAGCCCGAGAACGTTGACGCTGAACAGGAAAACATAGTGAATGCACACGAGAAAACTGGGAGGGGACGACTTGCATACCTGGACTTAGAAGATAGGAAAACATCGTGGAGAGACATTGGAAGAAGAAATTGAAATCTGGTTAGATCTACCTACTTTGCAAAAACGCGCTTATCTTATCACAAAGACTCCGGCTAGGAGATCCCGGCACCCAAAACGCTACTGAACTTGCTTATCGAACGTCTCACCTCGCCTCGTTCACCCATCACCGTCAGGCGGACGGTATAACCCTCGGCGGGTTCCTCGCCCTTGCCACACAGCGTCAGCTCATACCGCCCAAAGGCCCAATTCAGGATGTAGACGGCGCTTGCCAGGCGCACAAATCCTTTGATTCTCCATACCGTCTCTTTCGATACCGCCCTGAGTGCATCCCGAAGTAGTCCTTCATCTATGGTGCCGCCTCCTTCACCACCCTCATGCATGGTAGCGTTGAGTGTGTGGTTATCTTGACAGGTCTCGTTGTGGCAAAGATGGCGTGTAGCTCGTGGACCAGCGTGCCAGGGAGCGCCGGAACCCTTGGAAATCGTGACAGTCTGAACCTCATCGTGGTGGATCTCTCCACCAAGGACGCTTGTCTCATGGCGCGAGTCCTGGAAGAGTTTGGTATCAACCCCGAAGAGTAGATTGGGATCTACGCCATCGCGTCCATTGCATCTAATTTTTGGCGTTGTATCATTCAAGGTATTGAGGTGATCAAGCACAAGGTCGAGTGCTCTGTCGTCTATGTGTTCCCATTTATTCTACCAGTCCTCGAAAATCAAATCCGCGACGTCGACGAAGGCACTCACAATAAGTATGATGTCCGAATAGCTCGCTTGCATTTTGGCAGTAGGTGATGTATCCTCGTAGCCTGAAAAATTCTCGGCGTCTACGACGGTGATGATCGCGTCTAGTTTGATGTCATCGTTTGTTTCGCGTTCTAGTTCACGGATCTGGAATGCGAGGGTGGCAGGGAAAGCGGAACCACTAATACGATAAGCGACTCTGGCGTTGCTTGTGATACAATCAGCGTTACCTGCACTCAATAATGATGCGGTCCGGGCGAAATTTATCTGGGATAGGCGTAAGAGTGATCTTTCTCGTCGTGGCATGAGTGCCTACCTCTGATCTCTAAGAGGGCGCTCTTCATCTGACCCACGAGGACACAACACCTGGACGGTGGCGTTCAGCGCAGCGGAATCCACCAGGGGGACGAAGACACGCACATGCAACCATTGAGGATCTCACTGACAGCTGCCAAGCTGGACTGTTTTGCAAGTTGACTGTCGACTGCTCACGACGATGAGACGATCAGGTTAGTGGTGATGATGGGAGCCCCACCCTCGACGTCTCCAAACTCGTTCTTGAGAAGTACGACTGTGTAGTCTTTGGGGAGTTTAGGAAGGAGAGAGAGGATGATGGACGTTTTTCCTGCTCCCAGGAACCCAGTGAAAACGGTGATGGGTATGTAGGGTATCCGAGCCTGGCCGGGCATGATCTGGTTGATCTTACGAGTTGGGAGTACACGAAACTGAGCAATCGAATATACCACTGGTAGATCGGTGTTGCTCACGACACTGCCGTGAACTAACCCGACGTCGAGGAGCACATCCTACGTAAAAGACCCACCTACACTGCCAACGCCTCCCACGGTGAGATGACAATGAACCGGAAAGTCAGCCCTCTCTTCATCGACGCGTCCCACGTAGCTGCAGCCCACACGTACCTCGCGTTCGCTGCGTTTATCTCTGCCCTGCTCGTTGGCTCTGCACTCCATTACAAGAAAATCGTCAAGAACGGTGTCGCGGGATATCCGGAAGAGTGGTTCCCCTCCGTCTCTGCGACGTGCGTGACTCTCTTAGCCCCGTAGACGTCCTCTCCTTGCTCATGCGCATAAATACAGTATTGGAGACTGGTACCCAGAGCGTAATGTCTTTCAGATCCTCATAGCAATAACGAGCGGTCCCCGGTTTGCTCTCGTATTCCTGCAGTACTTCACCCGCGCATCTAACTCCACATTACCGCGCTGGATTCTCCTTGCTGGTATTATACGCACACTCGCTTGTGGAGGCTGGGTGTATATCACGTCCAATGATGACCATGATGCTCATGATGTGCTCATGGTGTTGTATATCGTCTGCAATGTGCCGTGGATGTTGGGAGGAATCATGAATACCCCTACAAGCCTCGCAAAAGTAAGGAAGAGACGGTTCGTGTCATTATCATTCACCTGTATGCCGATTTCGATCCAGCATTCACAGGCAACTTGTCGCCGGCGTGTCAGTACCCTCGCCAACCACTATGGATCGTCGCTGACACTCACTCAGTTTCTTTGCCTCAATCATTCCTTTGGTGTACTTCTTCATTCGACATAAGGTACACAGAATACCCGGAGGTAGCGCTCGCTCATCTCTGTCACTTGGTTATACTCACTCCATCATAGCATATACTCAATACGCTTTTTTTGAGTGGGGGCTCATTTTCTTGGACGTGCTCTACGACTCAATCTCGGGAGCCCACTTCAAGCATTGTAATTTGCAGGCAAGCAAGTTTCGAGTGCACCTTCCCTGTTTGCTTACCCCATGCGTAGATTGCTGTCGGTGTGTCCCTGGACTCCAATATCGAGCATAAAAACATGTATAATCAACTACATCACATCGCCTAATTGCAATCTAATGTTCCCGTAAAAATAGACCTCTCCCTCCGGCTCTCGGCAAAAAACTGGTCTCAGTTCATGATAAGTCGCCCGAGTCAAATGCCAAGACCACGTCACCAACTGCCGATGTCAAAACTCATGTAAAAGGCCCCTCAAATGGACCTCAACCCGATGCTCGTGCGAGAGTAGTTGCTTCTGAGGGTCCGGAATCATTGACAGCGTTCCTCAACCCCGTGTCAAGACCTTGGCTAAGCTTCGTGGCTGATGTTTATTTGTGTGAGTGATGACATTCATCTCTATTCGCAGCAAGAATCTGAATTCTAGCTCTGCGTTATCAATTTGCTCGCCTTCGATTTTCAATCTGAACCCGAACAGCGTACCTCTTTTGGTCCATCGTGACCTCTTTGCTCACGACGCTGTTTTATTTTTCTGTTTGGGAGCTTGGTCTCTCTGGTGCGGAAGCGGCGCTGTTCACATATCTCACTCCGGCTTTGCTAGGGATAACACCTCTCCGCAATTTGGCATTGTCGAGATGGGGAAGGGTGACACTGAGGCTGCTTTCCTTGATTGGATTGGCGGCATACAAGATTAATAGTCCTCTGGAGCGGCTCTGGGCAGTCATTGCAGCCAACGTAGCCGTTCTGCTCAGTCAAGTAGCGGACTGGACTGCGGGAGGGGATACCACATACCAAGCACTCCGTGCGCTTTTTATTGCTATGGAGGGGGAGAGAGAATGCTGAAATCAATATTTAGTCTTGGGTGCGGGATTAATTTTGTCGTCCCTGTCGAAGCACGCCAATCACTCCAACAACCCAGGTACGGAGACTACCGGGCCGTACAAGTCATGCAGGTTGATCTTTGCATTGCAGTCTGGCCGATGCTGAACGAGCAGACTGGTGGCTATAATAAAATTGGAATGGTGATAGGCATCTGTGCTATACTCGAGCTTGCCACTCGCCCGCCTAGCCTCCTTATCAAGGAAGGAAAGCCGGACACGCCGAAGGATGCGTCGAGCAATATACAGGGCGTAACACGAAGCTGGATAGCTTCGTCGATTGCCCTGGGCTCGCTGTTCTTCACGTTGCACTGCATGTTCACTGACTCTAGTACCATCATCGCTTGGTCATGGACCGGATACCAGGACGGACATCCAAGAGGGCCACTGCCATATTTACATGGGCCCATCACGTTGTTTGCACAGTCTCTCGGTCTATCCATCCCTGCCATCCTTCCAACTTCTGTCTCTCGTGAATTACTCACCCATCCTTTATGGTTGGTTCATGGCTGTGCAAGCGCATTCGTGATGTACCATTTCCGGGATTGGACAGGTTTTTTAGGTGGCCTGAACTTTGCAATTTTCTGCATGTCAATCCTCCCTTCGGTTTTGTCACAGTCTTCTGCATGGAAAGGTGATAAAGTGGGCAGAAGGTACTTTGTAGCATTCTTCGTCGCCATTCTGTTCTACCTCGCAAACGTGTGGACCGTTGCATATGCTTTCGTTCCTGGGGGTCCCTACCTGCGAGAGAGAACTGATGTGTACGTTCCTTGTGCATTATTTCATCCGGCATACTAGACTGCTTTCATCAGGGTCCTGATTGTCCAGTTGGCTGCTATCTCACTTGCATTCCGTTTCCCATTCGGAACACCGACCCGATCCAGCTCGTTGCCTCATATCTCGAGTTCCACACGTACTCGAATTCCAGTGATACTGTGTCTTTTGTCCTTCATCTCTGTCTTGGTCACACTCCTCCGTTGGCCTGTCGTGGGCCCCAGGCCATTCAAAGAGGGGACGAGGATGTTTAATGCTGGCATTTGGACTATTCATTTCGGGATTGACAACGCAGGACATGACAGTCAGCGTCGCATACGAGATGTAATTAGGTACGTGCCTCATCTTGTTTCGGCAGAGCTGATCAACACGAAACGACTCTAATTTGGATATCGACAGGGATATGCAGCTTGATGTTGTCGGCCTGTTGGAGACAGATCTCCATGTGAGTGCTGAATGTTTTCTATGAGTGAAACTGAAACGGGTGCGAATTAGCGAACGGTGTACGGAAATCGCGACCTGTGAGTTTTGACGTTAATCAACCGAATTTCGAGCCACTAAAGTAACACATTTGACCAGGACTCGTGTCGCCGCGGAAGAGTTAGGCTATGTGCGTTCTATACGTCTTTCGAAGATCGGTTCCTCAATACCTTTCGTAGTATGTTGACCCAGGTCCAGGCCCCAATTTGCACACATGGGGAGCAGCCCTATTGTCCAAGGCAGGTGCTGTACTCGACAGGTTGACGGGAGACTCACCCAGATGCCCCAGTTCCCAATCATCCAGTCTCATCATCATCTACTTCCGTCACCTCACGGCGAGCTTGCTCCAGCCATTGAAGCTATTCTTGACGTATACGGCACCGAGATCACGGTCGTCGTCTCGCATAATGGTCAGGGTATGTTTACATCACAGCGTCTACACTTTTTCAAAAAGCTCACCTTTTACATCTCCAGAGGAGGATCCCTTGGATAGAGAGTTGCAAAGCAAGGAGTTGGCACGTATCATGGCTGCATCATACCCTCGACCGGTAGTGTTCTTGGGCTACGTGGTCAGCAAGCCTCTGGCACCCAAACGTACGTGTCTCGTGCTGACTCGTCTTCGATTGATGCTGAGATGGGATAAAGCCGCTCCGTACGACATCCTCGTGAACGATGGGCTTGTGTATGATATTGATCCACACGATTCGGACAGGTGGTACGTAAATTCCCGCCCCAGGAAGGACCACGGATTAAGCCGTCCATCGTAGGTGCGAGTATATCCTGTTCCGGGGCCTGTATCGTACCGCGTACGCGCGAATATCTCGTGGCATAGTCACCGACACGGAACTCCAGATCGGACAATTCGTGCTCCCTAGACACGGCTATGTCCTTACCAATCAGACGGAGGAGTCGCGCCTTCTACGTTCGTGGAAGGAGGATCTTCCAGGACATCATGTATGCCTTCTTCGCCTTTCACCTTGAGTCGTACTCACTACCCAGCAGTGGTTCCCAATGGAATACTATGGCAATGAACACGAAGGCGGTGTAAATGGGCACTATTATCACGTATTCAATACCGTGCGTACTGGATACCGTCCGTGTCGCGGAATACCCGCTGAATATCTTTCTAGCCATTATATTATCAACTTCCTGACAATGCTGTGCTGTAAAATAGCGTTGCTGTATGACAATCAGTGACATTGTTGTATCTTTGCACGTTCCCGGTTTGCCCCTTCTTGTTCATCCTCGTCGCTATTCTCGCCCGCACTGTCATCCTCACTCCCGTCACTGCTGTGTGCATCATTATCCTCCTCCGAATTCTCCTCGCTCTCTTCACAACTACTTTCAGAATCCTTCTTGTCACCATCACTTGCATAAAATTTATCCAAATCCCTCCAGGCTTCTTTCGCTTCGCGCTCTGGCGTCGGGCCACTTGCAGGCGTAAGTACCACAGGTGTGACACCCGCCGGTCCTAACGTCCTTGCTACGGAGCTTGTCGAGCCGATCGCTTGAGGAGGCGGCGCTACAGGGAGATTGTCCTCTTCGTTCTGTCGGAGTAACGGGTCGATTCCTCCTTCGAGCCATTCTGGGAGGATGCCATCGCCAAGTGTAACCTTTCCTGTGACGATGCAAAGGGTGCCGATTGATATGTGCTGGTGACCTGACCGAGAAAGCGATCGAGGTCGTGTCAAGACCTTTTTTGAGAGTGACGCACCAAAGGCTTCCTCGCTCTCTTCGACGATGCCGGCCTTTCCGTCGAACAAGACTTTGATCACCTGTTCTCGCCGGAGCACGACCCCATTTTGTTCTTCCTTTTCTCTGCCGTTTAATGCTGGCGATACGCCGACGAGAAGCGCATTAAGCATCCGCGTCCGGTCCCGGACATCGTAGTTTAGGTCGTATCGGCCGAGAGAAAACACGTGGCGACAAAGCAAACCCAGTCTCTCGTCCGTCGGAGCCAACAGAAAAAGCTTGGCGGCGAGAGTGAGAGCTTGAAGCTTGACGAGGGGTCCCTAGTGGGGGTTATGTATTTTGTGAGGAACAGCATGAAAGGGGAAGAGTGGAATATACCTCTTCGCCAAATGACCTGCAAATTTTCCGCAAGATGTCTGGCGCCCAATCGGCGACACCTTCTATCGCGGTCCCCGGTCCTGGTGCTGCGCCGTACTGACCGACCAACCAGAGAACACAGGCGCGCGCCTGAGGGTGCTTAATGTCGTCTATCCGTCGAGCAAGAAGCGAGATTATTGTGAATGGCGACTGTGACGACGCAGGCGCGGAAGAGCCAATAAGAAGCTGGTCCTGTATAAGCGCCTTCAAGACCAAAACGGCGTTGCTGACAACGATATCTGATGCTTGCTTGGTAGCGAGTAAGACAAAACCGAACAGAGACGCACCATGTCTGCTTTTGATCATGACCATGAGGACGGAGAGGCACTGTGACGTACACGACGGGACTACTTTTGCGCATCGGCCAATGGCATGAATCGCATCTCCCACCACGGCGTCATCCACATCGTCAGCGCAATCCTAGGTGTGATACGGTAAAGTAGATTAGATTCCAATTGAGGAAAGAGCATCTTGGAATCTGAAACGTACGATAAATTCGCGAAGGAGCGCTTGGTGACTTTCCGGGTTGCACAAGTTCAACATTACTTGGATCTTATCTCTTTTCACTTGAGAGGGATCGTCGGTGCACACCAAAAATCGTTGATATTCCATCGAGAACAATTGCTATCGAACGATAATGAGCCATGTCCCAACGTCGGATTTGAATACTCACTGGATGCGCACGGGTGACAAACAATAGATACGCAAGGACCACCCGTTCGACTTCGCGTGATATATGCACGATGCGGAGCAAAGGGTTCACTATTTTACTGGTAGATGAAGGAGGGCCGGCGTAGTAAAAGATGCGCACGACAGCAAGCACTACCTGAGGATACGTGAACCCAAAGTATCAGAACTAGAATAAATTGGGGCACATACCGCCGGGTTCTTGGAATGGAAGAGGGGCTCTGATGACACAAGGAGAAGCTGAAGGTCAGCATCCACTTCCTCCTCCGTTGATTCGTCACTTTGTGAGACGGTTGGTTTAGGCAGCATCGTGCGTACATATCTGAGTAGAAGATTGAGGAGATAGACTTGCCCCCACTCATCCACGTCTATCAAAATTTTGCAGAGACGTCTATATTGTTGATGCAAGAGATCTAATCGCGTGGGACAGACGGACTCGAACGCAACGACCGCAGTGCCTATCGAGAGGGGAGATCGATCTCGGAGAAGAGTAGTTATGACGGTTATCAAAGCTGGCTGCTGGGCAGCATCTAATCTGGGAGGTGTTTGCTAAATGATCGAGGGGCAATCAGCGGGAGAAACGCGCACTGGAAGGCCTTCGGTATTGCGAGGGCAGCTGCCTTGCGAACGTATGGACTGAGGTCTGCTGCACACTTCTTAATGGCAAGAACTACGAGACCGCATATCATTGGAACTTTGATGCCACTCAGAACACGCAGCGCCATGGCGCGAATAAGTGGGCTAGGATCTGCAAGATCTTTTTGGAAAGTATTGATCGAGAGTAGGGCGAGATCGGGTTCATGCTCGGCATAGCGCAAGAGGTAAATATAGACAAGCTTTCTGATCTCGAGGTTCTGCGAGGCGACATTCTTGACGACTTGGGGAAAGTAATTTGAGACATTGCGACCTTTGGAAATGAGCTATCGCAAGATGTGCTGTCGGTCTGGACGACGTTCGTGTAGATGTGCACTCACGGCTATGAGACGCTTCATGGCGTCGAGCTTTTCCTTGTCGCTGCTAGAGTCGAGCTGCTTCCCGATGTTCTTCACCTTGTCATCTGGCATGTCAAAGATGGACGCTCCACCGCGTGTTATGGAGAGATCACGGGTGTGTTCACTGAAAGTCTCCTGGATACGCATCCCCAGTCTCGCTGCGTTTTCGGTGAAGGCATTGAGATTGACGTTGTCCATGATGGGTCGAGCCTAGGACAAGATAAGCCGAGCTACGAGTTCGTGGTGACCTTGTGCGAATCATGTAATTCCTCCTTGGGCTGGAAAGTCGAAGGAAACCCAGTCGCGGACTCGCTTTATTTGTCAGTGCGGCGCAACAATTCAGGGTACCTCCTTAACGGAGGGGCATCCTCTACAATTTCACGGCATCAAGACAAGTAATATATCTATCAAGGCTCCAAGGAAGCAGGGAACGTCCCGTTTTCTCTCTGTTCGTCGAACCTAGCTATCTGCGGGAGACGTTCAGTGGCGGAACACTAGGGCAAACGTTTGCCCATACCCATTCATCTACAAACAAAATAAGACAACACTACATAATAGCCCGTAGAGCTTACTTGGACAGAGAGAGTTGAATGCCCTCTTGAACTGTTTGCATGGTGCATAGTCTTCGCCCTTGGCAGCGACGCACTTGAAATAATCGGTGTAGTTCTGGAAACTGTAGGAGCTTTTCAGTACGTGGATTCGCATGCACCAAGATGTTATCATACCAGTGCATCGTTTGGTTGGTATTGGGGAAACGAGCTGGTATGGGCATCAGGTAAAGCAATGTAAACTGAGAGTATCATACCGTCGAAGCCCGCAGTCTGGAGGACGTATTTGCTGAAAAGACTGAGTTTCCAGTTACTTTAACATGCGAGAATTGAGTCACCTGGACAGGTCAGATTCAGACATTTTGGTGGCTGGCGGAAGAAGATCAGCTCGGAGTATGACGGTTCCTCTAATGGATTATATAATCCAGGTGTTGGCGCTCACACCCACAGCGTTCGTCTACACTGGAGTACACAGTCTCATATCAATAACCTCAAATCATTGTGTCCATGGAAGCCCTCAAAGCTGAAATAGCGCTCAAGCGCAAATCCATAGAGGCTAAACTCAGCTCTCGACCAACTAAGTATATACGGCGAGGCGATATCGAGAGGGTGAGGCAAGAAGAGGAGCAAAAGGCTAAGCACGAGCGAGCACGAGCTGTACAGGACGAAACGCAAATCAAGGCCGAGATTATTGCTGAAGGGTTGGAAAAGGCGGAGGCGAATGTGAGCATTCTCCCTCGCGTTGTACCGATATCATTGACGCGTGCTTGGAAAGCAAAAGCCATCTCGCTCCACTTCCCTCACGCCCGTAGCTGAGTCCCGAGATTCAGACTCACCAGTCCCCGAGTCATCTTTCAATATCTCAAACGAGGAGACTATACGCAGACTTCGCGCCAAAGGACAACCTATACGACTATTTGCCGAGTCAGATAGAGACCGGAGGCTGCGCCTACGTGCGCTAGAGCTAATCGAGGAAAAGGGGAACGATCGTCAAAGTGGCCAGAATGACTTCAAGAAGGCGCTGGAGGACGTCGAAAACGTAGAGAGGGAGCTTAGGAACAAGAGCAAGGGAAAGAAGAAGGGTGATGCAGAAGAGTCGGGCACGGGCATTCTGGACCTCGACTTGATCAAGACCGATCCGGACAAGTTATATCCACTTATTTATTATGCGTTGAAGCGCACTCTCAAGGAGTGGGAGGAAGCCATGGACGAAAGACCAGGTCAGAAAACACGACTTATGTGATCCATCGAGCTTACCCCCCTCCCCTCATCGCAGAACATATCAAGCGGACGACGCAAGGAAAGCTAGCAGCCGCAACCCAGGTTCAGTCCGCACAGTACCTCAAACCTCTGTTCAAGACTTTACGTTCAAGAGTATGTCAGTTGTCTGCGAATGGATTTTCCTTGGACACTTAGGAGTGGATTATAGTCATTACCTTCAGATATGCTGGCTCGTATAGCGGAGATTGTCCATTACATGCAGAAACGCCAGTACCAGAAGGCCAATGATGCATACCTCCGATTGTCCATAGGCAACGCGCCATGGCCCATAGGTGTGACTATGGTTGGGTATGTATTTTCTCGATGCCATGTATTTTTTTACACCCCTTCTTCAGTATTCACGAACGCTCTGCCCGAGAAAAAATCTCCACCGATCAAGTGGCACATGTACTCAACGACGAAGTCAGTCGGAAGTACATTCAGAGCTTGAAACGGTACCCTAGTTTCTATATGTCTCTCGACAGTGATTGATGTCTTTGCAGGCTTCTGACATTTTCACAAACAAAGTACCCACCAGAAGACGTTTCACAGTTGATGGGATAAGGTAAGGATTACTGTATTGCTGACCGTGTGCTTTCTAGTGCCAGTTCGATCGTGTTACCTCTTGCCTCTCCTAATCTTTTTATTGTGAGACGGTGTATCATCCGAATGAGCAAGAGCGTGGCCCGTTTCTCGGATATGATTAAACAGTTTCGTTCGATTGTCGAAGGGTGTGTTACAGACGTTGCAAACCTAACTAACGATAAGAACACAGTCTGTAACAAACGAAATAGCTGACCTGTGGTGCGGTCCTCTCAGTTTGTGCTGCTTGTGCTTTTCGTGCTTCTCGTAACTTGCGCTTTTCTCTTTTCGACAACCCTCCCGTAGCTGATCCCTTTCCCGGAGGCTGCGTATCCGATCCTTCGTCTTGATCAACTTGAGGTTGTTCCTCGTTTATTGGAGGCTCTTTCGACTCGGGCTTATCTTCCAGGACGTCGATAGTCTCAGAAGGGTGCACGGAAGCAGTGTCTGAATCTTGCGCTTGTTCGGACGGTGTAGGTGGCGGTTGACATACTGCATTTCCGTCGACTTCAACGGCATCGTTTCCCTCGTCGCCATCATCCCGACCTTCGCCTGACAGTCTAAATTCCTCATTTTCCCTCTTCATTTCTCTCTTTACCCTCTCCATCTCTTTCAAGTGCTTCCTGCTCCGCTCATGGCTGTCCCAGGCAGCTTCACTCTTGAATGACTTCCCACAAGCTATACACTCCCACTCTTCCGGATTCTCCCTTTCTGCAGCCACCCATTCGAGGTCGTCGTGCTGGGGATCTTTGGTGACCTTTTGCCATTCTTGCTCGACATAGAGGGTATTGCTCGTTGGTGCCTTTCGAGGCGAGGACTTGGGGGCCGATGGCGCTGAGGTGCCACTGGCCTTGATCTGATTGAGCCGTGCTTGGTGGGCAAGGTGACTCTTGTAACGTGGGTCACGTCTTCGGACGAACGTCGCAAGGGACTGCACAAAGTAATGTCAGAGCCGACCCACGGAAAGTGGCTGGGACTGGCACACACCCTCACGATTTCGTTGTATTCCTTTCGTGCATCATCCCGTACTCTCTTGTTTTCTTTCTCCATCAACCTATGTATAAATTTGTATGGCTCTTGGATTCTCGTACGATCGGAAAGACAGACCTTCGTATTCTGCGATCGGGCGCATCTAGGGTGCTGTAATGATCCATCCAGATAAAGTCTTTCAACGTAGAGAAGTTCAGCCACGCGTTGTAAAAATCTTTGACAGCCTCGGACGGTGTTGCTGGAGACGTCCATGACCACGTCGAGTATCCAAACTGCGGGTATTCAATGTCGGAAAGCATAGCCTCTTCTTGTGCAAGCCTGGAGAACAAATTTCGATAAAGGGTGAAGAAACCCTAGAAGGGGGAGAAGACAAGACAACCGTGAGGTATCTGGGTGCACGAAAAGTAAAGCGAGACACACGTTTTGACTGTCATCGAATGCAGACCATATGCTAGCGTCGAAGAACCGCGACAGGTGGTGGACCGACAGTCCGCGATCCCTGGCGCGTGGCGGAGGAGCACCCTTTCGGATGTCCTCGAACACAGCTTCTGCATCTAGTGCTGGTGCTAGCGATGCTTTATGGGAGTCATACCAAGCCCGTTCCTACTTGGACCCGTGACATCAGGCTTTGATGTGGATGGACACATTGGAACAACTGATATACCTGCTCGTCACTGAGAACCTAGCAATCATCGAGGATACGTTAGCAAATAGTTAGATCTGTTGAAGTCATGTAACCCGCCTCATATGCCTGCTGAATTAGCGCGAAGCGTTGCGTAGAGCCTTCGACGTCATCCTTGTTTTTATCGGGATGATGGATGAGTGCGAGTTTCCTGAATGCTTTCTGCGGTATGGCGCTAAGAAAACTATAACCGAGTTGATGACTGGGGACATGCCTTGATCTCGTCGGTTGTCGCGGACTCATCGACACCCAAGAGTTCGTAATAATCGGGAATAGAGTCCTGAGCCCCGCTATTCCTTGCAGTGGACTCACGGGCGCCCATATTTTGAGACACGAAGTTATGGTCAGCCGGGTCCTCGGAATAATTGGATGATGGTCCGACTTGCAGGAAGTGTTCCGAGTCAGTCCGCACACTCCAGAAAGATAGAGTTTCTAAAAATGGAAGTGAAGTTTTCGTAACTTGGACGCGGCTTTGCTTACTCGTCCCACTCGACTGCGGTGTTAGTACTTTGAATCATGTCTGACTTCTTCAGGTCATCGACGCCAGCTAGCAACAACAAGCCAGGTATTCTTGCCTTCCTCCATGTGCTGTGGAAAGCCTAAAGGGCTTCCTCCTAGACCTGGCTGCCCAAAAGGATGCCCTTGTGAACGCCATTCGTGCAGAAATAAGCCTCGCCACAGCACAAGAGCTCATCTCCGTACGCACCCTCGTGATGCATCTGAGATGATATACATCGTAACCGTGACTCAGAAAACCTCGGAGAAATGCTTTGCAAAGTGCATCTTGAAGCCCGGGACGTCACTGACGAGTTCGGAAGAGGTGCGTTTCGGCGCGCCTTTGGAATACGTTGGTCATGTTGTTTTCATCAGACGTGCTTGACGCGATGCATGGATCGCTACTTAGAGGCATGTGAGTATCGGCATATCAGAGATTTCTCGGCCCCATGTTTGACTCATGGCTTTCATTGTATAGTCAACATCGTGAGTCGGACGCTTACGAATAGAGCCAGCCAACATGGCAGAGAAGGTACATTTTAGTCTCTAGTCGCATGGAACCTGCATATTTCGGTAGTTCAATACCATCGACCTTCCATGCTTTACGCACCAATAGAAGACACCAATATTTATCAAAGCATATTCGACCTTGTAGTCGCAATAACCTGATGTTATATTGTTGAACTAGTTCGGAAGTTTAACGAGATATGAGTAGGTATGCTGCGGTGAGTACTACTGGAGAGCTGTAAAACATGAGTATGCAAGCTGGCGATGCAAGTTGATATGCCCGATTACAGTGAAATGAATTGCTATACTGTGTGGAGAACGTAACAGGACGCGAATATGTACTGCAGAAGTTGTAACGTTTAGCGTTCGGATGTAATGCTACCGGACAGGAATAATTATTATGAGGTCCTAGGAATCGGTGTCCGAGACGGACATGCCAGGCATGCCCAAGGTGATAGGTATTGTTGGGTTATAAAGGCTTGAAGTTCCTGAGTTAGGTGGCGATCTAGCTGGGCAGAATGGCGTCGTCAATAGTGGTGGAGATGGTGTTGGAAATGACGCGGACGCATCACTTCTGAGTGATCGAAGGTTATCAGTGAAGGAGAGGGTCCTAGTATCATTCTCATAGAGTAGCGAGGATGCTGATCCAGCAGCATATGGTCGATGATGTGAATTATGGGGTGAGAAAGACCGAGAAGGTCCACAATTAGTAGGTAGTGAAGAGTCAGAGATACGGTACGGTAGAGCAAATTCTGGATTGCTTGAGTATAGAATTGATTGGTCGACTTCAACAGGGGGGTGCGGAGGGTATCGGGGATACATGGGAAGATTAGGCTCGGGAATGACGCCCGAGTTGGGTCGTTCGATGGGAAGGTGTAGGAGGTCATCGTGGAAAGAGAGTTGATGATTAGGGGTGGACGATCGTTTATGGTTTAGGTAGTCTGGTTGATGAGAATCCGCGTTATCCCGTGTAGGATAGTGATATCCTGAGCTAGTGAAAGCGGCTAGGGGCGGCGGCTGTATGTCCAAGACCGATGGAGACGGCCCTTGAGGGCGGTAATTCGGCGAGTGAAGCGGAATGTCCGATCCGGACGTGTGTGCGTTTAAATGACGAAGTACGTGGGCGAGCTGAACGGCAGGTCCTACGAGGTCGTGCCTCAAAACCTTGGTAGCTTGCTGGTCTTCCGTCCAATCGGCACATTTCTTCCAATGGCGGAGAGGCTCAGAATCTCTGGATGATTCCAGGTAGAACGTTGGGGGTTGAGACAGAAAGAACGAGGCAAGGCCTGATCCCGGAGCCGCATTTGTGAATTCGGTGCTCACGACAGTATCAAAAGGGATTTCCATTTTGAACCCAAATCCAGAGGAATAGATGAACCAGGTGAGACAACGTTTGGTGTCGGAAAGATACGCCACGAGGTCATGCTTATTAGGGGTGGTCGCGATTCGACGCCACGTGCCAACGGAAAGGTCGGTGCAAGGAATGATGGTAACGGCTGGCAACCAATCGCACTCGTCAATAGATGTTTGTGTTGAATACCAAACACCCACGTTCATCTTCGTGTAGAAGGTTGTGTAGCTCCACTTCATACCCAGTAACTAACTGCGGTGGGGTATCTGGTGTTGTTTCCACGCTGCTACTGCGACCCTTTTTACTTTCTTGTAGTTTGGCTTTGGCCCGTCTGCAGAACAAAGAGTGAGACTAGAATTTGAAAAGAGGATGGTACCGACCGGTTTTGGAACCAAATTTGTGTCTGACGTTCCTGCATTCCGAGCATGTCGGTGATCTCCTTTCTGCGAGCGGCTGTTGGGCTTCGATCCATGGAAAAAAACCGTTCTAGATACAGAAGTTGTTCTGGCGTGACACGTGAACGTTTCCGCTTTTCTCTTTCGACCTTGTCGTTTGTCGCACATGCTGACCGCGAGCGTTGAGGACCGGATGCAGGTTCTGCCATGAGTCGATGAAGTTCTGCGCTGGCGGCAGAGTTTAGAAGCTAGACCGGCGGTACTCACCACTCGGGGGTACCGTGTCACGACGGACCACAGACATATGTGGTCTGTTCGTTCTTGACCTGAGGTCGCTGACATGGAGCGGAAAATGTCAGCTTCATGGGTGCCGATGTTCCGAGACCGCATAGCAACTGGACCTGTCGGAGTACGAAATCCATTTGCCCAGATGGGAATGCGTACGTAATCAGTACAGCCCCGTGCGAAACGGGCAACGAGTCCGCGTTTCTCGGACGTTTGTGAGCACTGTTTTTCATATGCGCCTACCGCTGCCAAGTCCACCGCACCACGACCGAGGATTTCGAACATTCACTATCGTACTGGCTACGTAGAACTGCACAGGATTTTTATCCTGACTGCTGACGCGTGACGTGGCACCCTTTTTTTTTGGTGACGTGCCGTTGATACATGATGCGAGCGAGGTCTTCGACTTGCCGGTCTGACGCGAGGACCTCTTCCCGAAGCACCTCGCAGCAAATCGTACCAGAATCCATCTCCAGCACCACAGTAATAGGCAGACAACTAAAAGTCCAATAAAAATACTGATATACTTACGCTGGTGGCGGCAGAGCAACAAGACGGTAGCTGGTACTTACATACCCCGCCTAGCGCAGGGTTGGAGCTTGAGGCCGAGAATCCGAACCGAGGAGAAATGCGATGAAAACAAGACGAAAGAAATATATCTCACCCAACCGCATCTAGTATCGCGGTCGTTTGGCATCTCTGTCGTCATACCCACCAGGTCCTTCTCGCTTGAGATCGCCCCTGTAAGCGCCACCTCCAGGACCATACCCACCGCCTGGCGGTCCGTAACCTTGACTCGGAGGACCATAGCCGCCAGGCCCACTAGGTCCCCCACCTGCAGGGCCATATCCATTAGCATGACCATCACCAAATCCACCTCCCTGATAGCCAATGCCTCCCCCACGACCGCCCCTGAGAAAGGTCAGATGGCGCCCATACAATAAGGTAAACATCCATTACCTATAACCATCGTCGCGAGGGCCGCGGAATCCTCCCCCACCTCCTCCACGAAATCCTCCGCGATCGCCGAAACCGCCACCCCTGAAACCGCCACCTCTACCGCCACGAAAACCGCCACGATCCCCGAACCCGCGCCCTCCATATCCACCCCTGGTTCCTTTACTCATGACGGGAGCGGGCTCAACGGCCTTAGGTCTGCCGCCCAGACCGCCACCTAATCGTCGCGGCTTCCAGCCCCGCACGGTGCGTCCACGTTCAACGTCAACTAGGATCCGCTTGCCCATGATGTGGAGACCATCAGATTCCTTGTAAGCAGCTGGAGAAGTGTGAGGAGAGATATCCCAAACCAAAAGAAGATTGAATGCACCCTTCATATCCCTCTCGCGCTCATACACGATGAAAGCATACCCTCTGCTGCGGTTTTTCTTGTCTCGAACAATTCTTACCCGTTCGATAGTACCAAAGGTTTCAAATTCGCGTCTTAGATCGCTCTCAGTCGCGTTTTTGTGCTGCGTTCCAGAAGTCAGAAGAGGGCGGTAATGCACCAATAATCTACTTACTAAGCGAGAAATGAAGAGTGTCTTGTATGGATCTCCAACAGCCTCTGGATCGTCTGCTGGCTTGTCTAGAGCAGTACGACGAGTGAGCAAACGAATTTTCAACAGGGGGATTACTGACATGTTTCCTTCGCAATTTTAAACTCGTCGTTTTTTTTCTTCTTGCGTTCCTCTCGCTTGATTTGCCGTTTGGTTTCTTCTGCAAGAGTAAAACTAGGTTCCTCGCCTTCTTCCATCGCATCGCCTTCACCGCTCAGCAATGTTACGGTTGACTGTTCCTTGAGCCCTGCGAGAATTTCTGCTACCCCCGAGACATCTTTGCCGTGCACACGGTCAATGTCTTTTCCAGCTGGCCGCCGATATGGGAGTGGTGGGCGAGGTGCGAATAGTTTAAGGAGATTTGGAGGTAACAGATGGGTGCCAGGCATGTCAGCGCGGGCTGTCAGTCAGAGAGGACTTGGTCTTGGGAGATTCTCGGAAGGATGTGTTAAAACTCCGACGCAGCCACGCTTCAAGCACTACGTTTTGAGCTGCGCGTTGTTGCGTACGTTGGACGCGACCCTACCGATCTGCTCACTCTGACCATCTGTAGCCTGAAATGAGGACCTTACTTGTCCTTGCTCCATGTAGCCGCTCGTCACTTACTCGTCGTTTCGTCGCGACCCGATCGTTCTTTCACCACCCATGCGTCCGTCAGCAGCCATGTCCGACCGTGCCCGTTCGAAAGGATTTCGCTTCTTATTTCTTTCACAATGATAACTGGGACGCTCGGCATCTCACCCTCTCTGCGAACAAACCAGTAGAGCCTCTGCCCACGTTCCGAGAGAGTGCCGTTCTTACGCCCAAACGCCTTTTGAGCATCTACGCCCAGCTCGCCAAGACGCGACTCACCGTGTTGGTCGCCCTCACGGCCACGTCTGGAGTCGCACTCTCCCCGCTGCCTACCACACTCCCGATCTTATTATCCACTGCTCTTGGCACGGCATTGTGTTCAGCATCAGCAAACACGCTGAATCAACTGCAAGAAGTCCCATACGACGCGCAAATGGCTCGCACTCGCCAACGTCCGCTAGTGCGGCGTGCACTAAGCCCCCTACACGCAACCTGTTTCGCCATTGTGACTGGCATAGCCGGCCCTGTGCTCCTGTGGTCCATGACGAATCCCTTGACGGCCGCTATTGGGACGACGAATATATGTCTGTATGCAGGCCTATACACTTACTTGAAGCGCAAGAGCGTCTTGAACACATGGGTTGGCGCGGTAGTTGGTGGGCTGCCTCCTTTGATGGGTTGGACAGCCTGCGGAGGGAAACTACTTCCAGCGTCAGACTATCCAGCCAAGTTCTTCATTCCTCCATTTCTTACAGACGTTCCCGTGGACGTGTCCATGATCGACAATCCTCTTGGCGCTTTCTCACTGTTCATGCTTCTATATTGCTGGCAGTTTCCTCACTTCAACTCCTTGTCTCATCTTGTACGAGGTTCTTACGCCCAAGCGGGATATAAAATGCTTGCCGTTCTCTCACCTCAAAAAAACGCTCTGGTCAGCCTGCGACACACTTTGCTTTTGGTACCAATATGCTCGATACTTTTTCCTCTCTCCGGTCTCACAACGTGGACGTTTGCTCTAACCTCGCTTGTGCCAAACTGCATCTGGGTTAGGTCTGCCGCAGCATTTTGGCGATCGGGTGAGGAGAAACAAGCAAGATCGTTGTTTCACGCCAGCTTATGGTACCTACCGCTCATACTCGCATTGATGATGGTGCACAAACAGGGGGTGAATTGGGCCGACTGGGGGACACAGAAGAAGGGCGATGGGGTCTTGGAGAATGGGGGTGAGGAAGGCCGACGCAACTTAGGGAGATTATCTTATACTGCGTCGAAGCTAGCATAACCTATTATTTTTAATAAAGTTCGAGGATAAAGGTATCCTAGGGAATGCACTAGATCATACGTGTTCTACCTGCATACAATGCACAGGTGAGACCACCAATCCTGTCGCTGATTGCCCTGCCTGAAGATACTGGCAAGCTCTATTCCAACAGTGGCACCCAGGCGCAGCGTTCATAAAGCCCACACTGTCGCAAGATACTGAGTGAGATATATGATGGCGCTTGACGATTGCTTCATTCCGTGTAGCAATAGGATATCAAGTCATTTGAACGTCGACAATCGTTGAAAACAATACTCACAAGTAGAGAACCCAGGTACGTGGAACACTTCTTGGTGCTTCGTTGTAAATCCTCAAACGACTTCCACGTTTGACTTTGCAGACCGGGATGCTTCCCGCCTCTTTCGCAAGGCCTCTAGCCTGTTTCTCATGACAGTGACCTTCATATCCGCTTCCTCCTGTGCACGCTCCTCGTCCATCAGCCGGTCCATAATCAACTCTCGCTCCTCCTGATCTTTTCGCCGCCTTTTATCTTCATCCGCTTTGGCCAAGGGCCCGGAATGTGGACCATCGTGGGCAGGGAAGCCCTCAGACGTATTAGAAATGAGCTCAGGCTCCACAACAATCGTGGCATGGTCATAGGTAACGGATAAATCGGGAACGTTGATGACGGACCGTTGGAATTGTATCCACTCTTGGTCAAGCGAAGAGTCTTCGTCCTCGCGTGTCGGTTTTGGGATGACTGTTGCTGGGCCCGTTTCATCTTCTCCGTCGGAGTCACCAGACGAAGGAACCTGAAGCGCTCGAGAGGGATCAGAGAAGAAATCCTGAGGCAAGGTGGATATCGATGAAGGCTGGGGTACCGAGGTCGCTCTGAACATTTTGACGGTACCTCTCATGTCCTCGCTTATCCCGTCCTCAGGTACTTTGCGCTTGGGACGTTGAGCCTCCTCTTCCAGCTCCAGGTCCTTCCGCTTCCTCTCTTCCTCCCTGATACGGGCTACGTTTGTGCGATGTGCTTTGCTCCCCAGGTGACCCTCCCATGCAGATGCATACTTGATGTTTATATCGCAAACGCTGCAACGTAGTTGTCCATTAGGCGTGTACGATGCCAAGGGGTGGTCAACACGTATTTCTTGACGTTTTGCTTTGAGGAGTGAGCGAACATCCGACATGGTAGTGAGAGGCGAAGTGGACCTTGTCCCGGTGTGTACCGTAAATTACAACAAATAAAATGACTTCAGGCTGCAGACCACCGCTTCGAACTACTTCAGTACACGAAGGACGCGGGGACTCATTCGCAAACCAGCAAAGGCTTCAGTGAGCGCCACTCTTGTAACTGACTGTTATAGTGGCGTCGAATACCATCTGTGTGTCAACGGTAAGGGCTCGTTTAACTGGCGAGCGTTCCGATTTGAGGCCACAGGGCCTTTGCTGGGCAATTCTTTCAGTTGGTGATTGAGGATTCACTTCATGACTCTTCGTGGTGAGCCTTGGTTATCAGAGGGCACAGGGAGGCTCATGCGCTTTGGATGGGCGATGGGCTGGGCAGACACCCGGCAGTTTTGAGGTTCTATCACACTCACCAGGACGGATATTTAAACCCCTGGCACGAAGGATCGAACCGAGGTGACCCGATTGGCAACACGTTGACCTTGGCGAAACGACTACGTTAACATCTCTTCGACCTTCTGATCGGAGTCATTCCAAATTGACCAACTTTTTACTGGCAGGTTACACCATCTAGCAGGGCTGGAACACCTCTTAGACGGCCACAATGGATCCTTTATAATGGATCAAGTACGATGGTTAGCAACTGGCCTCGGCTGGGCCATAGTCAATTGGATCGTATGCACCACGAGACGGTACGATGCTTCACCTCCTCGTCGTGCATAACCACCCTTCTCACGATGCCCGATCATGACTGGGTAGGGAATCAGCTCAACTGGCTCGGCAAAAGTTTTATCGACGTCAGTGCCTGCGGCAACTCAGGATGCGGCATACGCTTCATGCAGGGCCATATGGATATGTTCCTGACGGGGCAGTCTGCAGTAACCCCGGAATGTTAGTGTAGAGGACTCATACAGATATCGAACGCGGTCTCCGGGATCACCCTAGGGGCAAACATATGCACCGCTGGACGCTAACCTTCAGGTAGAAACTCGGGTTGTTAGCGCAAGATCGGATATTAAACACTGAGTTTGACTTTCAAGTCTTACGACATTTGATCGTAGTTACATGCTTCATATTGTGGTAGAAACCCCCTCCGTTGGCTGATGTATAAAATCAATTGGGTAGCCCGTACATCTTTTTCACGGATGACACTAATGCTTTGTCTCCGGTGTTCTTGGGTGAAACATCAAGACGACGTAGGAAGATCGCCTGTGCACCGCACCTTACTCAAGTCATCGCTGATCTTGACGCAATCCTTGTCGTCAACCTTGGCTAGTTTGATAACCATATTAAGAGCTCTACTTTTCTCTGTATAGCCGCTGCTCTTTGTCTTGAAGTCATTCGTAAAGAAAGTTCCAATTCCAAAAGAACCTGAAACGCGACATGACAACGAACGGATAGACCTCAACCAAGCTTGACTCACACCTAAAGCCAATGTCGTCACAATGCGTCTTCAATCGAAGTACCTTATCCAAGGTCAGAGCATCGGAATAGACGATGGTTTTAGTGCGGATATCAATCCCAATACTCTCATACATTGCTTTGGCTGCTGGCGCAAACTCAAAGGGATTTCCGGAGTCTTGTCTGAGAGCTGTCCATTTTTCGGCGCGGGCCGGATCCTTTGCAAAGTCCTGTTTTGTTTCGGTTCGTGGGGGTATGCGCGGGGCCAAGAACAAGGAGACATGCCTGGAAAAACACCTTTGTAGAGAAGGTGTCGGTAAGCGCAGTGGATGGGTTGTCGGGGTAGGTTTCTTGCCAAAGCGCCAAGGCTTTCGCATTGGCACCTTCGTACCCGTGCAACGCTGCAACCTGCAAACAATACACTTCCCTTTCACGAGCGAGAGGTCACGTAGTGCTCACCCCCATGAACCACTCGCTACCACGGCCATGAGCATACAGATCATCCAACAAGCAAAGCACGTACTGGGCGATGGTTCCCACCGGATTAACCCCATATTTCTTTGCAAAGTAAGGCTTTGTGGGTTAAAGATTGGTCTTGCGGCGATGAAAGAGCATGCGACGATGACACTGACATTGCTTGTTCCAAAAAATAACCCTGGCGTTAGTGATTGGTCAGCCTCTTGTTTCAGAGCTGCAACGACGAGGTCCTGGGTGTAAAATGACCGCCTTCTCCGAGTCCCAAATTCGCTAAAGCTACATCCCGCTTGTAACAATGTCCTCGCCTTTGCAGATGCACTCTCTGTGGAACAGGATCTACCCATGAACAAGATTACAAAGTACGAGACTCGCCTTTCTGGCCTTCATGGCTCCAGTCCGTTAAACCTACTCGAAAGTACAGCTCGCTTAAGCAAGCCATTATAGGGACCTCCCAGAGTATGGCTTCTCTCCACAGACCATTGGCTTCTATTTCAACTCTGCCTTCTTCTCCGTCTTCAGAAACAGGAATAAACTTGATCGATATTTGCGCGGGATTGATCTTAAAATTTGAAAGATACTCGAGGTAGTCATTGGAGAAGTAAGGACATGAATCCGCCAGCCAGTTCTTCTCTTCAGTTGTCAGACGCAAATCTCCAAACCCTGACCGGCTTCAGTGCGAACAACAATATCAGGTAGCTCGGGGTAGAACATACGTTGGATAGATTTGTGGAGCAGATCGATACATTTGCGAGGGAAAAACACATCAGGGTCTCTATGGGTGAATCTGTAAAGTGCTCTTGTCTCTGGAAAATGGTGTCTGATGGCTTGCTGCATGGTGAACTGCGTGTCCCATGCGCATGACTGACGAGCCTTGAGCATGTCTAAGGACATAAATTACCTTGTAGAGGTCGGTGTCCAGGAGAGATTGAGGGGTGTATACGAGTTCTTTATTGTTTCTAGGTTCCATAATGCTGCTCACGCCTGTGGGGTAGAGCTCGAGCCTTGAGTCGGGACTGGACGGGAGGCACGAATGTTTAGGAGAGGATGAGATGATGGATCAACCAGGCAATTTAGATAATCTTCAGTCGCGCACTAACCTCCACTAGATATCTCGGGTCTACCTACTGAAAGGCGCATAACTCACCACATCCAAGTGACAGAGTCAGATTAGGCGTAGTGGATCTTACTCGAGTCCTGTTATCCAACTCTGCAGCGCGCTCTGATGGTAAATGTTGGTCATCTCCTTAAGGTGCAAGTTTACTTCACCGTTTTTAGGCCTCAAGGATAGAAATCCTCAACGATGGCGCTCTCAGATCGGACGGACGAAAGCAATATGAACTGAGAGAGATAATCATCGACTTCTCGTTGCAGGGCTCCGTGGACGCGTCCGTATCTATGCATCATGGCTTGACAGAAGTACTGGTTTCTGTACTTGGTCCCCGGGAAGCAAAAATGCGGTCTCAGACTATTCACGACCGTGCCAATATCAACGTCGAAGTACATATCGCTGCCTTTAGCACTGGGGAACGTAGGAAGCGTTCAAGAGCAGACAAGTAAGTTCGCAGTTTAATCGATGTGATCTCTACTCTACGTTGAACACCACCGGTTTTCATGCGCTAATCATTGACTGTGTCAGACGGGTGCTCGAACTCGCGTCACTTGTAAAGTCAACATTCGAGCCTGTCGTGCAAACACATCTCTACCCTAGATCCCAGATCGACATCTTTATTCAAGTCATCCAGCAAGATGGAGGCTTACTTCCGGCTTGTCTGAACGGGACCACGCTGGCTCTTGCAACCGCGGGTGTAGCGATGTTCGACTTCGTTTGTGCGATTTCCGGGGGAGTTCATTCGACCTCCCCTCTGCTAGACCTTAACACCCTGGAGGAAAACGACGTACCCCACATTTCCGTTGCTGTCATGCCTCGCACTGGGCGTGTGACGCTTGTGACGATGGACACAAGGTTACACCTTGATCGATTCGAGGAGATCTTCCGGTTAGCTGTTGATGCTACTTCTCTCCTCCATCAGGAAATGAGAGCTGCACTGGCGAAGAGGACACAATCCCTTATTGCTGCAATCGAATGCGGAGAAAAGAAAGATCACTCGAGAGGGGTTGAAATGGAAGAGTAGCAGAGATTTGATTCTGCTGTGATTTTGTTACGCCCTGGACGCTTCCTTGCGCCTAAAACATGCAAGCCACTTTTCGCCACCGTTTCTCTCGACCTTCTTCCCTTCCTCTGTGCTCTGAAACACGGCGTCCAATATTGGACCGCGGCCCTGCTGTCTTAGCTCATACTCAGTGACGCTCTCGAATAGTGGGAACGCCTCTAGATGTGTCTTCATCCATTCATGCAGATCATGTACGTCGGTGATCGTGTATATGATGCCACCAGGCCGGAGTACATAAGCGTATTCTGCAAGGAGGGTAGGAGAGATGATGCGAGCTTTGTGCTTGCGGGCCTTGAAATGTGGATCTGGGAATAAAAAGAACAAGGCGGACAGAGAATGTTTGGCAAAAAAGTTGGGCAGGAATTTCATGGCGTTGGCGCGGACAACGGACACATTTTGAAAGGAGGCCGAGGTGGACCCAGAGGACGGGGTGGACTGGCTTGGAATTGCGGAGGTTGCGCGCAACGCGGAGATACGATCCTGAACATACTGTGCGACCTGGACGCGGATTTCCATGCCTGTGGTCGATCAGGGAAGAAGATCGGGTAGTACGTGGCATGGAAACGCACCGAGCATCAGAGTGTCTGGAAAGAGTGGTGAAAGTGCCACAAGAAGGCCACCGAAGCCACATCCGATGTCAGCGAATTCAGGACACTTTCTGGATGCTGAGACCGCTGGGTAATGTTCAGCCCAGTCGATCGTGTGGGGCCCGGCGGGGTAATCAAGAGTGTGGTCGGAGAATGGATTAGCATGTGCACGCTGACGATAGTGCTTTTTCTATGTACGAGACGGGTAAGGAAACGGGACGGGGGACGAGCTGGCTAACCTGGGGTAGGAGAGACAAAGGTCGTTTTCTTTTCGTCATATTATGGGCGAGCATCCAAAGTTCCCACACCTGACGTTTGTTTGCTTCCGGCATTTTCCTTGACACTTTCTCGTTCGCGCGCTTCGTGTCTTCCCGCTATGGCTGCAAGCCTTCGTACCATCGTTCAGGCCGTACGTCTCGCCCCTTCCCTTGTTGTCAGTCGGTTTGGCACCTCATCCCATATCTTCAGTCGCGTTTTCCACTCGCACGCGTGGGCACTGCTTCGGCCCGGTTTGCGTCAACAGCTCCAAAACAGTCGACGCTCAAAGACCGGCTTGCAGAGCTGATTCCTTCAGAAATAGAAAATGTGTATCTGTATTCTTTTGTGGTTCTTCCTGCGGCCTAAGTCGGTTCTGTAGGTTAAGAAGATACGTGCTCGGCACGGCAAAAAGGCGTTCGGTCCTGTCCTGGTAGACCAGCTTTATGGGTGTGTTGCCGCACTCTTTTGTGTTCACCATCGTTGACGTGTTTCCTCTCAGAGGTATGCGTGGTCTCCCTGCATTAATCTGGGATGGCTCTGTGCTTGACGCGGGTGAGTCGTGTCGCCCGAAGGCCACATCTTGCCATTAACACTGCATGAAAGAGGAAGGAATTCGTTTCCGGGGAAAGTCGATTCCTGAATGCCAGGAGCTTCTTCCTAAAGCAAACGGTGGCTCGGAGCCTTTACCGGAGGGCCTTTTCTGGCTTCTTGTCACGGGCGAAGTTCCAACACATGAGCAGGTCAATGGCCTTTCTCGAGACTGGGCAGCCCGGGCGGCAATTCCAGAGTTCGTCGAGGAAATTCTGGATCGATGCCCTCCTACACTGCACCCAATGAGTCAGTTCAGTCTAGCTGTTACTGCGGTACGTTGTCCTTGTTTTCCGAGTGACCAAGATTTAAACATTTTTAGCTCAATCACGATTCCGCCTTTGCCAAAGCTTACCAGGATGGGATTTCTAAGAAAGATTACTGGGGTCCTACCTTCGAGGATGCAATGGATTTGTTTGTTGTTCACTCTTATCTTGTTTTTCTCTGCTGATTTCTCGTTTCAGAATTGCCAAGCTTCCTGGTATCGCGGGTCGGATCTATCGCAATGTCTTTGGTGATGGCAAGCTCCCTGCCATAGACCCTCACAAGGACTACTCGCATAATCTTGCTGCGCTCCTCGGTTTCGGTGAAAATGAGGCTTTCGTGGAGCTTCTTCGGCTCTATATCACTATTCACAGGTAAAAGTTTGAGCCCTAAGCACGTTGTTGTCTTCATCCTGTTGTGTAGTGATCATGAAGGGGGTAATGTCTCTGCACACACTGGGAAGCTAGTTGGTTCGGCTCTTTCAGATCCATTCCTAGCTTTTGGCGCTTCCCTCAATGGACTTGCTGGGCCTTTGCATGGTCTTGCCAACCAGGAGGTATTGATTTGGTTACGCAAGATGCAAGCGAAGGTTGGCGAGAATGCTACCGATGAGGCTGTGAAGGAGTATGTCTGGTCCACGTTGAAAGCTGGTCAAGTTGTGCCAGGCTATGGACATGCTGTACTACGCAAGACGGATCCCCGCTACACTGCACAGCGCGAGTTTGCTTTGAAACATTTGCCCAATGATCCCCTCTTTAGATTGGTTGGCCAGGTTTATCATGTTGTTCCTGATATTCTCTTGCAGGTTTGTGATTGCTTTGTTCTGCTATTCATATTCTATTTGACCAACTTTCTAGGCTGGCAAAGCTAAGAACCCATGGCCAAATGTTGATGCTCACTCAGGCGTGCTTTTGACACACTATGGTCTCACTCAAATGCAGTTTTACACAGTATTGTTTGGTGTGTCAAGAGCTTTTGGTGTGACAGCACAACTCATCTGGGATCGTGCTCTGGGTGCATGTAAGTGCTGATCTTTGTCTTTGGGACTTTGATGAGAAATCTACTTGCCTAGCACTTGAACGCCCCAAGTCTTACTCTAGTGTGGCAATAGAGAAAATATTTGGAGATCAGGAGTAGATAGATTATGGTGGAAGAGATTATTTTTTTTATTGTCATTAGTGGAAGTAAAGCATGCCCTTGGTTGAGAGACAAGTGGAGGGTGAGACTAGTGGAGTGCTTTGCAAAAGAAAGACAATTGAAGATTGCAATGATTTTTAAAACCCTTGTTACACTAATCTTGATTGTGGTACACAAAGTATATTATCAAGTAGCATGGGAGCTTTGGTGAAGTAATAACTAGTATATACTCTTGGCTACAAGATTGTCCCCTGAGTCATGTGATTTGGATCACAGGCTATGGAGGTATGGTCAATTTAAAAGGGTAATATCATGAAAAGAGCTTTTAAGCTTTTAAACTGATAACTAGGATCTCAATTAAATATTTGCCTTTGTTTGTCAATACAAACAAAGATATATGTTAGTAGTTTGTCTGAGTTTAAAAAAGTTCCCACACTTCTGATTCTCAACCACTCCCATGGTTAGATCTTTTGTTTTTATTATATTAAGTTATTTTTATTTTTATTTTGCTTGATGGTGACCATTCGGGTGATGCTATTGCCAAGCAAACTAATGTGAGCCTATCAAAACATCATACCATAAAGCATTTGATCCTTTTCAAAACTTTTGGAAATTATTTTTCCAAGCTTTATTCTTTTAATAATTGATATAATCTATATTTCATTTTCTTTGGAAAGACTAAAAATAATGTTCAAGTGACCATAGCTTGCCACTATTATCACTTAGCCCCTCTTTACAAATACTAATCATTGTTAAGGGCCAAAGTGGGATATGACAAGAATGACATCTGGATTTCAAAAAGCTTTCTAAAAAGAAAGTGGGCCAATAGTATAGTCATGTTGAACTTGGCACATAGAGTAGCAATAAGCTCACTCATGACAGCTGAACTTTTGTTGGAGTGAATCTAATAGATATAGACAGATAGTACCCACTACAATATCATTTACCTTTGTCTAGTTTACCCACAAATTAATATTCATCTTGAACAAGGAAGTAAATGTGGTAGGCTAGGGAAAGTGCTGGATCTAGGAATAGCTAAAAGCCATAATGGTAACATTGATGAGAGGCCATCATAAGACCCAGTTGATTCCATTGAATATAAAGATGTGAATATCTTTAGAGATTGAGATAGACATTGTAATGATTACTGCTCTTTGCAATACTCTCCCATGATTGCTATCTGTGTTTGCCACAATAGCTATCAGAAATAGTCATGTGACACATCACATGACCTATGACAAGGTTATGGAAAGTTCCCAGAGCCTAGACCCATGACATGCACCTAGCACATGACATAATATATACTTGTCTCATGTTCTTAGCCATAAGGCTATGCCAAGATTCTATTAGAATTTAACCACAATTTAACCATGATCAAGTCCAGACCTAAACCCTATGACAAGACATGAGTCACTTCCAATTTTACCTTTGCTTCTATATAACTTACTACCCATAACTCTATTTTAATTATGCCTTATATAGTAAGCAACAAAACCATTGTAATATTTATTCCCAACATAGTGTGTGAAGCACACTGCAATCACTTGTGGGAATTTTGCTTAGTCAAGATAAGATGAAATATAGTAGTCACTCTTGGCTACAAATCCATCCCTAAGTCATGTAATTTGGTCAAGGGATTCCAGAGATATCATATAATTAATCACAACTTATCAAGAATATTGTAAACTAGTATAAAGTATATCCTCTCTTGGCCTTGATGATCTTAATTCTCCTAGGCATACTCTCAATTAATATATAACATTGTCCTACCTCAATCTTCTTTCACTTATCTTGTACATGTTCCCAAAGTTCCAATATTTCTTTAGCTGGCTGTTATATCCTGTGCTTCAAAAGCCAACTCTAGAACCTCTGGATATACTCTGGTATAACTCTGGACTTTTTCTGGTCTTCTGCTCTGTTCATTTTATCTGGACTTACATTAGTAAATTCCTCTGACTTCTGACTTCTCTTTGCCTTTGTTTTTGTTCATCCATATTACTAATACTTCATTATGTTTAATTCTCCAGTAGTAATACCACTCTGATGTCAGTGCTCACTAGAAGCATGATCCTGAGACTCCAACTCAGTAGAGTCTGTACTTGACACTTTTGGTACATATTTCATTCTAGCTTTGGACTTAGTCATCTGGTTTTCCCTTCATATATATACTCCATATTTTACTGCCTGTAGATCTCAGTTTGAATATCAACTGACTTTGATAACTTCAACTTCCCTCTTGTTCTCCCATGACCTCTATGAGAACTTGACATTCCCTTCCCTTTGATCTCTAACTCTTTGATCTCTAATCCTCTGACCTCTGACTCTCTGATCTCTAACCCTTTGATCTTTGACCTCTGATCTCTATTCAAAATCTGGGACAAGATTCCTTTGCAAGGGCATATCACATAAGGTAAAGTCAATATCCCACTTGCATTAACTTTGGAGTTCTGGAGTTATATAGAAGTCTGTTTGTTCAGTTTTAATAGTATATTTAAACTCACACTTGCATTGGAATTCCCAACCATGTTGATCTGCATGACATGATCATGTGCAAGGGCAATAGATTACCCTCTCAACACTTTAGGCAATAGTCACTAAGGCCCTGATCTTGTTGAATAGTTTCTTAGCTTCTTTACTCATCAAAACATTTCATCCATATCTTAAGCATACCCATCTCTGTGATCCTCTATATCTGGAGCACACATTAAAGAGCTCATGGATATCAGCAACCCTGCCAATCCCCCTAGCTTTCATATTCCTAGCATTTGTGTCAATCCAGTAAATCTGAACAGACCTAGAGATGATCTCTCTAGTGATTTTAACTTCCTAGCAGATGATCTTGACTCTGATTTATCTGACAAAGAAGAATACATCCCATGAGACATGCTTGCTAACCTGGCAAGCACTATCTGGGTCCTCATCTGCTTTTTAAAAAAGAAATCCTCAAAACTCTCACTATGAACAAAAGTCCAGGAATCAGACCAGTTTAACAGAACAGATTCTTGCAAACTTTAGGTTTTTCTAGTCCAATATGAGCTAAACTTTTAAAACCATCCAAAAGCCTTCACCTTTGACCACACCAAGGTTATATTTGCCCAGTTGTATCTAAAGGGAATAGTACTAGAATGGTTCAAACCAGACCTCCTCTAGATGAAAGGAACACAAGACTAAGAAATGCCTGAAGTCTTTCTCCTGCTCAACCAAAGGCTGTGCTGCCAAGACCAAAACTCCAGAAACCAAGCCAGAGGTCTTTGCCAAGGCAAAAAAATAGTCTGTAACCTTTATGACTTCATATGGACTGGAGGTTGCATTGACTCTTCCTGTGTACCCAAGAAGATCCAACTCAATGCATCTGCTCTCTCAGATCCAAAATCACTCCTATCTACCATTTCCCTAGTCTCTTAGAACATCTCTCCTTTCCCCATGTTAATAGACTCTGGCTTCTCCAATTCCTTTATAGATTCAACATTTGTGAAGATGAATGGATTTTTAGCCTACTCTGTCCCTCTACTTTCCCTTCATTTGTTTGATGGAATCTTGAATTTCTCTGTAACTCAAGCCATTGATCTTTTTGTTTGTTTTTTGACCAGTAATATCATTTTGACAACATTTTATATTACTGTTAAGAGTGAACTGACTAAGTCCTGCATAACTCTGGAACTCTGGAGTTGAGGCAAATGGGGCGTTGGCTTCACCTTATGTAGTGTGCCCTTGCAATGGAATTGTGCCCCAGGATTTTAGGTAGAAGGGTTGAAGATTAGAGGTCAGAGGTTAGAAGGTCAGAGGTCAGAGGGTTAGAGGTCAAAGAGAGGACATCAAGCCCTCAATGGAGGTCATAGAAGAATGAGAGGAAGGTAGACTTAGTCATCTATGTTGATAGTCTATGTTGATATTTGAACTGAGGTCTATAGGCAGTAAACTACAGAGTTTATATACAGAGGGAAAACCAGATGACTAAGTCTGGAGTTGGAGTGAAGTATGTATTGGAAGTGTCAAGTGTTGGCTCTATTGAGTCAGAGCCTCAAGATCATGCTCTGAGTGAGCAATGACATCAGAGTAGTTCTAATGCCGAAGAATGAAGCATATGTAGTTTGGAAGAATGGGAATGGAGGCAAATGAGAAATGGAAGTTATAGAAATTTACTAATGTCAGTCTAGGCAAAGTGAACAAGAGAAAAAAGTGGAAAAGAGTCTGGAGTTACGCCAGAGTATATCCAGAGTGTCTGGAATTAGGCTTTGAGGCCTGGATATAACAGTATCCCCCTCTTAGGCCTGAACCCTTGAAGGCCCTTGAGGTTCACATGATACCGTTGATTGATGAAGTTGAAAAAATGAAGCAAAGCATGGAGAAGGGGAAGAGGATGAAGAGGGCAAGAATGCAGGGTTGTAAATAGTTAGATGTGAATGTTAATGAATTTGACAGGTCAAGCGGAGTGAGATCTGGGCTTCTCTGGATACCAGAGATGGAAGTTCACAACCAATTCTGAAGTATGATCTAGTTCAGTTGCAAGTAACCACGAAGCTTTTTCATCTGTCCTTTCATATCTGGACTACCATACCAAATATAGAAGTTTGCAGTTTTGTTGCCTACAATCTATCTTTGAGTCAAGAATTTCTGATATCTCATATTCTGGCTCACCATTAACCTTAACCGGAGGCAAAGGTGACTATGTGCAGTTCGGAATGGTATTAGAGATTGTGGGCTCTAGTTGAGAAACATGGAAGACTGGATGCATGGACTTCATGTTCTCCAGAAGCTGGAGGGTGTATGAAACTGCGCTAGCTTGAGCTATGATTTCATAAGGACCTAGATTTTTCTCAGAGAGCTTTTTAGAGAGGTGCATAGAGTGGAAGTATTTTGCCTTGATGAAAACCTGACTACCGACTGTGAAGTTCGGTGCCAGAGTTCACTTGGTGTCTGTGGGTCCTTGATATCGTTGCTGTGCTAGGGCTATTTCTTCATGAAGGAGGCTGTGGAGGGAGTCAAGGTCTACAGAGTATTCTTGGGCTTGGGTGGAGGTGAGGTTGCATTTAGGATGGATGGAGATGTTCGAATGATAACCTTTATTGGCGAAGAACAGAGAGATACTAGTGATAGTGTTCAGAGCATTGTTGTAGGCAAACTCTATGAGGGGCAGGAGTTTGGACCAGTTGTCTTGCTGGTAGTTGCAATAGATTCGAAGGTACTATTCCAGGGTCTGGTTCATTTGCTCTATTTGTTCATCACCCTCTAGGTGGTGTTTGGAGGTAAAGTGGAGTTGGATATCTAGGGCTTTCCCAAGTGAGCAGAAGAAGTGGGAGACAAACTCTGAGCCTTGATTGGAGGTGATGTGTGAGGGAACTCTGTGTTTGGAGAATATGTGGAGCAGAAAGAGTTTTGCTAACTCTGGAGATGTTACCTTATTGTCGGTCAGGATGAAAATGCACTGTTTGGACAATCTGTCCATGACTACAAGGATAGCAGTATGTCTGGAGAATGGAGGAAGCTGTTCAATGAAGTCCATGGAGATTGAATTTCATGGCTTCTCTAGAATAAGAAGTTGTTTCAGAAGCTCATAGGGCTTATGTCTGGGGATCTTGGTGTGTGTGCAGGCTATACAGGAGGAAACATAGTCTTTGATGAAGGTCCAGATGCCTGGCCATGTGTATTCATGGTGGATGAGCTCTAAAGTCCAGTTTTATCTGAAGTGTCTGGAGAGCAGATGGTCATGTTTGTACCAGAGGACTCAGAGGCAAAGGTCATCTATGTCTGGGACATAAATGCAATTATCTAGATGGAGGAAGCCTTCAAAGTCTATGGTCCAGCAGGAGTCAGAGGATTCAGAGTTAGACATGTGGATGGATGCTGAGAGATCAGAGGGGAGCATGGACAGGATATTTCTGTGAAGGGACTCGATGTCGAACAGCGTACTGGCCCAGAGGACTGGTGTTGCCAAAATCATTGCCCTGAGGGACAACATGAGCTGTTCTCAGGTGAATATGGGATGAAAGTTCTGGGGGTTTACAAGCACATAGTCCCTATTTCCCTCTTTGGGATAGACGTTCTAGCATCTAGTGAGGGAGTCGAGTTTTGCACCTAGGCATCTGGGGTGGAAGCGGATGACCATATTGAACTGTAAGAGGAACTTTGACCACTGGGCTTGATGCCAGGTCAGGAGTTTGGTGGTTGCAAAGTATTCCAAGTTCTTGTGATCCATGACTATGTCAATCAAAGTTCCAGAGCTTTCAAGGTAGTGTCACCAAGTCTGGAAGGACTCATGGATGGCAAGCAATTCCTTGTCATGGATGTTATAGTTGAGTTTTGGAGCAGAGAGAGTATGGGAGTATGTCATATCTGGGCCTCAAAGCCCAATTCTAGACACTCTGGACATACTCCAGCATAACTCTGGACTCTTTTCCGCTTTTCTCTCTTGTTCACTTTGCCTAGACTGACATTAGTAAATTTCTATGACTTCCGTTTCTCATTTTGCCTCTGTTCCTGTTCTTCCGAACTACATATGCTTCATCCTTCGGTATTAAAACTACTCCGATGTCATTGCTCACTTGGAGCATGATCCTGAGGCTCCAACTCAGTAGAGCCAACACTTGACACTTCAGGTACATACTTCATTCTGACTCTGGACTTAGTCATTCAGTTTTCCCTCCATATATAAACTCTGTAGTTTATTGCCTGTAGACCTCAGTTCAAATATCGACATAGACTATCAATGTAGACGACCAAGTTTATCTTCCACTCATTCTCCTGTGACCTTTGTTGAAGGCTTGACGCCCTCTCTCCTCCCTCTGACCCTCAGACCTCCAACTCTCAGACCTCTGATCCTCAGACCTCTGACTCTCAGACCTCCAACCCTTAGACCTTTGACCCTTAGACCTCCGACCCTTAGATCTCCGACCCTTAGATCTCCGACCCTTAGATCTCCGACCCTTAGATCTCCGACCCTTAGATCTCCGACCCTTAGATCTCCGACCCTTAGATCTCCGACCCTTAGATCTCCGACCCTTAGATCTCTGACCCTTAGATCTCTGACCCTTAG